>DWHP01009287.1:0-10251 GCA_018247895.1 Parnassius honrathi | reverse complement strand
ATGATGCGACCAGTCGAGGGGAAGGACTGGCGCATCTATCTAATCAAGGAGTTGATGATGCGACCAGTCGAGGGGAAAGACTGGCGCATCTATCTAATCAAGGAGCACCCAGGATAGAGGTGCAAGGACGGAATTTTAGCCCGGTATTGATACGGAAAACGCCCTGCTCGAGGATAGAGCAGGTACGTTCCAAGGATAAGGAAGGACGACCAAGGAAGGGAGTGCGAACATGGTATCAGGCTAGTGAGTCTGGTAGTGAGGATGGATATGATGGAAGAAAGAAAAAGGGTAAACGGTCAACACACCATAGATTGGAATCGAAGAGTAAAAGGAAGCGCGATCATTCGACATCTTCGGAGGATAGTGTTTCACAGCATACTAGGCGTCAGCGGCAAAGGAGTAAGTACCTGGTTGGTTCCTGGTAAAGAACCAACCAGGTACTAATGTTATATTAGATAAGTTTTTAGATATTTTAAGTAAAGTCAGGAGCTCGTATAGGCCTATACTTGCTTTCAACACTAATGTCATACCGAAATTTGATCCTTTTGTCGAAAGAGCAAATTATTTTAACTTGGATAAACAAAGTAGAAGAGTGCGCGGAAATTTATAGCTGGGATGAAAAAGAAATTATCCATTATTCATTACCTAAACTTAGTGGCGTTACCAAAACCTGGTTTCAAGGTTTGCCTTTACTATTGTATACATGGCCCGAGTGGAAAAAGAAGTTGTTAAAATCATTCCCCTATCGCGGAGACTATGCCGAGCTTCTGACTGAAATGTTATCTAAGAAAGTAAAATACGGCTAGCCACTGGAGTACTACTACTATGCAAAGATCAAATTATTAAATCGTTGTAAAATTTTCAGTAGACAAGCCGTGGACTGCGTTCTTTACGGTGTTGAGGACCGTGTTATAAAAGTAGGGGCTCAGGCCGCCCATTTCTCGGAACCTGAGCAGGTTCTTAAATATTTTAAGACGGTCAAAACAAGCCAAACGCGAGCAAGCTTCGACGCACCAATACAAAAATATAGCGATCGTAAAGTTGCGTCGTTATCGTTAAACAGACCCGGGTCGTCCAAATCTAACTCATTCAATAATAGTATTAGGTGTTTTAACTATAGCGAAATACGGCATCCTTGTTTTAGGTGCGGTATGCCTCTTGTAAAGTGCACAGTTTGTGAAAGATTAGGTCATAAATCTAACGATTGTTTTAGAAATAAGTTGGCATCTGGGCCAGGATATAACAAGAATAGTCAAACTTCTAGTAATTCTAAAGATGAGAAACACGTAGCGAAAGTAACTTTAGGTGATTGCCCCTGTGATAAATATATAATAAACATAAAAGTTAACGGATTTTCGGTAACCTGTCATGTCGACTTGGGAAGTCAATATTATTTAGTTAGGTTCAGTGATGCAGAAACTATGGGACACGATATTAATTCGCAGACTAACCTAGTAAGACCATTAGGCGTAGCACTAGCCTCCGTAATAGTACAAGGCTTAACAGAGGATATAGAACTTTACGTATTTGACGATCATGTTCTTAATCACCCAGTTTTGTTGGCGCACTCATTTACAGAAAAACCTGATATTTTGATTTACATAACTCCTAGCAAATTAATCTTCCAAAGGACAGCTCAAAACAAAGTTCGTTTTTTAGCTAAAAGCGTCACCAATATTCCTAGTAACACGTTGCAACCGGTGGAAGTATGTACCAAATCAGACAGCGATGAGTGACATTTGTGTTATCGGATCACTACATGGTTCAGCTGAGAAAGAGTTTTATATTCTGCCTGGAGAGTACGGAATCAAGAATGGGCGAGGCGTTCTCCTAATCTATAATGTATCGACAAAAGATATATGCATAGAAAAGGATTTACTTTTAACACGAGCCCTACAGAAACATTCAATGCCTACAAGTTCTATAGGTCACGTATGGGATTCGTGTAAAGTCATACATCGTGTTAACTCAAACATTTTTGAGTTCACCCAAAAAAAGAAAAAGGAGACTTCTAAAATGGACTTCAAAGAAGTAAAAGAAATTAAATAATATTTACATATTCAATAATTCTGAAATCTGAGTTCTTCTTCACTAGGTCATTGCACCGAATGCTAAGGATGTTGTGTCTTATTAGTTTTATTATTTTCAGTTCATTCAGTAATTTCTTCATAAAATCTATCGAAAGTTCCCACAAAGGGGTAAAAAGTTAAACATTTAAAGGAAAAGCGTCAGAAGCGCACAGGGCCGTTATTTTAACGTGAAACGTCTATCAGCGAGTCCCTGAATTCCGTTTCGGGATTTTGAAAATTTTGCAAAGAAAACTACCGTAGTTGTGTGAGAGGTCATTGGTTTTATATGGACTTGGTGTGTTCAGAATCTAGAATCGAATTCTGAAACGAAATTCCGAAACGGAATCCCAAAACGGAATTCCATATATATGTGGCGGGCCTTAGTTTTAGAGGATAGAGCACCGGTTTTGGTCGATCTACGCGTTGTGTCTTCCCCGGCAACCCGCACGGTCTTGACTCAAAATCAAGGTCGTAGTAGCGAGCTGACTATGTAAAATAAAATAACACTTCACTTGGACCTCTAAGAGTAACAGTTTTGTAATTATTAAGGTAAGACGATATAGACCTTTTCGTTACGGTTCACTTTTCTAACCCGCTTTTATGTTCGGTTGATTTAAAAAACGTTTCACACCATAATAATAACATACTCCTAATCGCGTACATCTGATGTCAGAGTTCTTCTGTTCACTCGTCAAAGCACTAAACTCTGAGCCTATTATGTTGTTATGTATATATTCTTTTAAGTTCTTTCAGTAACGTGCTACGGCATGGCTCTACCATGTTTTACGTGGTAGAGCCATGCCGCAGCTATATTAATTGTCGGCTCGACCGGGGAAGGACCATACTCTCACAGAATACCAGCGTTAAATAGCTGTTTAATACTGCTGTGTTTCGTATGGTGGGTGTAGAGATCCGGAGACCCTACTTTAGTGGAAACGAAGCGTTCCATCTTAGACCTCAGGTGTGACAATGCATCTGCGTTTCGATCCTTAATCGAGGATACATGTGGATGTCTATGGGCCATACCATTCACTTACCATCAGAAAGACTGTGTGCTTGATTGTCACCCTTATTCTATAAAAAAAAACCTGTGGCTACCAATCCGTCTGACAAATGTGGCAAATATAGAAAATATCTCATCTTATGGAATACATCTATGTTCAGCAGTGGACATTGCTGGGCTATGATGATGATTAGTACAGTAATATATTATTATATATTAAATAAGAAAAACGAAATTCCATTATACCCAATAATCTCCTATTCCCTCTTGTGTTCCTAATAGACGCAAATACGTTGTGAAGTATTTCTGCATCGTTATCTTTTATAGATGCTCACGATAATTCAAACTAACGGAACATTCACAAAACACTCTACTTTGTATCAAAAAATCTTAACTACAAAAACAAGGATGGCTGGGTGCTACCATCTGCTTGGGATGCTATAATTAATAAACTTAAATCCCAACCCAAGCATACACCCTCAAAACATCAAGATATAAGTTCATACAGCGCAGATCGAAACAAAAATCGATAATTTGAATCTGGGGGTAGCCGTGGTTAACTACGACATTGGGTCGAACGTTTTAGTTGACCCCTTGACAAAGTGCTCGAACGTCGCGAATATAAAATAAGTCAATAAACGCGATAAAATCTGGAATTGACCATTTTTGTTGGAAAACATTCTATTCGTTGTCCGTAGCAATCTCTATGTAAATCTATTGTTCACAACGCTACCGCTGTCAGAACAATGCATGTTATTCAAATTGCATATTGCCAGTGAGAGCCCAGCGAACTCTCATATTTCGCAATAATGCGCATATTAACATATCATTTTGTGTACGCTATGGTAATTTTATACTATCGTGGCCACCTCGTTTTTTGGCTCTAGAATATCGAAAAATCGTCCGATTACGATGATTTTCTTATATTTTCGTCTTTAGGGTACATTTATGGCAAAAATTTGTAAAATATCTCACCTCAAGATTTCATAAGAATATTCAAGATTCAGAAGCTTTCTTCCCTTTTCGGTGGTAATAACAGTAACTCTAGTCCTACCGTCAATATCTTCATTACAGTTGTGATATGGACGTTATTCATAATCTTTGCCTTATCACATGGATAAGACAAAGATAATGCATAACGTTCATACCAGAGTCCTAAAACCTATTTTTTGAAGGACACTATTGAGCTCACAGAAAATAGAGCCAAGGTTATCCACAGTTTTGCCGTAAGTAAAATCATGCTATAGTTATATCATGGTTGTAGCACGGATGGGACGCCTCGATCGGGGAAGTACCATGCTCTAATACCATCGTAAAATAGCAGAATAATGCTGTTATAGTGTGAGTGTAGAAAACTGGAGGCCCTTTTTACTGGAAATGAAACATTCCGTCTAAGTCCTCAGGGGTGCCAACGCATTTGGATTTTGATTCTTAATCGATGATAAATGTAGATGTCTATAATGCGCGGTGTCCACTTACTATCAAGTAAACTGTGTGGTCGTTCGTTAACATTATTCTATAAAAAAATCGTTAGCCAAGCGAAGATGAGTGATGCGTTCGCCTTATATGTCACGCTTAACAAAGTAAAAGCGCTATCGGTGACAGACATTAAAATGAGCAAACATTCCTACTTCAATAAAACTGTTCAAAGTAGCTCGTACAACTTGACGTCAAAGTTCTCCCTAGAGGGGCTGTACAAAGTATAGTGTTTTGTGAATGTTCCGTTAGTTTGAATTATCGTGAGCATCTATAAAAGATAACGATGCAGAAATACTTCACAAAGTATATGCGTCTATTAGGAACACTTTCACAAGAGGGAATAGGAGACTAATCGGTATAATGGAATTAGTTTTTTTTTTATTTATAGTATTATATTACTGTATTAATCATCATCATAGCCCAGCAATGTCCACTGCTGAACATAGATGTATCCCATAAGATGAGATATTTTCTATATTTGCCACGTTTGTCAGACGGATTGGTAGCCGCAGGTTTTTTTATAGAATAAGGGTGACAATCAAGCACACAGTCCTTCTGATGGTAAGTGAATACTACGGCCCATAGACATCCACATGTATCCTCGATTAAGGATCGAAACGCAGATGCGTTGTCACCCCTGAGGTTTAAGATGGAACGCTTCGTTTCCACTAAAATAGGGTCTCCGGATCTCTACACCCACCATACGAAACACAGCAGCATTAAGCTGATATTTTACTCTTGCATTCTGTGAGAGCGTGGTCCCTCCCCAGTCGAGCCGACGCATTCGTGCTATACCCATAATATAGCTGCACCGTGGCTTTTACACATATGATAGTTAGATATTTTAAGTTGTTACCAAAAATATGCTTCTTCCGTTTCATTTCCTTAGGTCGCTCCGTCGCTACAACCACAGAATGTTATGGGAAAGTGGGCTACATTACGCCATTATTACACGGCAGCCATCTTTATTGTAACCATAATACGCTGCAGTGTATCTTTACCATGTTACAAATGAAAAAGTGTGAGAGAACCAAGCACTGCACGGCAACAGGTGTATTCTTAACAAAGCCTGAAAAAGAAATTAAAAACAATTGATGACATCACATAACGTGACCTTAAATAGTTAAGTTTAAAAACTAATAACTTCAAAGAAAAAATTAATTTCCATAAAATGTAATAGTCTCGTTAATTCTGTGGTCTATGTAAAAACAATGCGCATAAATAAACTAAAACTTAGACTACAGAATCTAGTAGTTTTTTTTTTAAATTTACCTTTTTGATATCGTTTTCTACTTTTTTAAAGATTATTTATTTGACTATTTTGAATAGAATTATCAATAACAAGTCTCTAGGTGATAACTCGAACGTCTTTAAAAGTAAGTACATTGAAAATTTCATCCCAATTTTCTCCCCGCAGGGTTAGATTCTTTTTTCAAATTTTAATAAGGCTAACCGTGAGGTGTAGCATATCTAATTTAAAAATACAATAGACTTAGTTCACATTCGACTAAGGTATTACACACCAAAATTAAAAACGAATTGAGAACCTCTCTTATGTACTGTGGTAAAATAAATAGATTTATCAGTAATAATTGACGCAACATAATAAAAAAACAAAAAATTTCTTAGTCCATTTGAAAGGTTTAAAAAATAACTTTGAAACAAAAGCAAAAGCTAACTTCAAACAACAGCAAAATCATGAAACAATTTCACATTCTTAAAGGGAGGATTCAATGTTTCTTAACATTAAGTCTTAGCACCGCTGCAAAATGGTAAAATAAACATCAATTTTTCTAAGTAAAGCATAAACATTTCACGCAAACAATCAGTACAATCGAAAGTGCTACTGCCATCACGTTTCTCGTACCGCAGAGTGCTCTAGATTTGCGGTCGACGATTCACACAGCGCTCATTCAATATTTAATCTAACTATTTGTTAACACAGTGTTAGAAATTGTTCTCATAAATATATAATGGAAAATAATATTTCACAGTAATGATTTCACGTTATGAATCAATCATAGTATACAGTAAGCACTTAGAAATAAACGGAAAAGGAAGTAAGAAAGAAACACTTTTTCGATATAGACAAATTGATGTACAACAATTTACTAATTTGTGGACAAAAAATTAAATTTTATAAATATTGCTTTGTATGTCGATCGCGTGCCAAAAAACGTCACTACTCAAGATGATCATGTCGCAACGGTGTAGGAATAACCATTAGCCCCCCCCCCTCACCCCATATCATCCCGTGGAAGTCGTAAGAAGCGACGGAAGAAAACATATCAGGATATAGGCAGCAGTGTCTTTCTAATAACGACTAAAAATAAAAAAAATTGCCAAGCGGTGCCACTATAGCAAATATACCCACTATGAGGCAATCTGTGGGGGAGGCCTGTGTTCAGCAGTGGACTTCAGTAGGCTGTAACAGCAGTCAACATTAGTTGCGGCGATATCACATCGTTGATTTTCAGTAATGACCAAAAAGCTAGGAGAATACTGCTCTAAGAGTATATAATAAAAAATAATAAGTAATGGTAGTGAAATTTTAGCCAGAAAAAAAGTCAAGCATTCTTTACTCAGCTGTATCCACCGAACCAGGATGCGTGACCATCAGGCATGTTCATACATTCATCCTATTTGCAAAGTGAATTGGTGAAAACTGAGAAATATGAGTACGAAAAGAAACAAAAGAAAAATAATAAACTAAAATTTTAAATAAAGGTTGCACAAAGTTACCAAGTACAAAACACTAATGGAAAAATACTCAAACGCTGACATGTCACCAAGTTTCGTGATGTCACAGTCACTTTGACTTTTTTTTATAAAATAAGAGTGACAAACAAGCACACAGTTCACCTGATGGTAAGTGGATGCTGTGACCCATAGACATCCACACTGAACCTCGATTTAGAATCAAAATACAGATGCGTTGTCCCTCCTGAGGACTAATATGGAATGCTTCGATCCCAGTAAAAGGGGTTCCGGTTCTCTACACCCACGATCCGAAACACAACAGCATTAAGCTGCTACTTTACGCTGGTACTCAGTGAGATTGTGGTCTTTCCCCGGTCAAGCCGACCCATTCTTGCTACAACCATAATATAGCTGCAGCGTTGCTCTACCACGTATAAACTTAAACTATAGACTTAAAGTGATAGAAACAACGAGACTTAATTGTATCCTAAAATTGAGTAGCGTTTAGAAAACTATTAAATGTAAAATAAACAAAGCACTTATAAATGAAGTATGCACACCGACAGCACACTTAGTTCACCAATAATTCGTGTTACTTTCTCGTGACAAATAACACGTCGCCGTGTAAAGGCCCGGTAAGTATCTCTCTTAGAGTCATCTGAAACCAGAAATAGTAACATTAGTAAAGACCTTGTTTAGAACTATTCTGACCATGAAAAATTACTAAGTGCGGAATTATATTCTTAACCTGTTAAAAATTAAAATATTATTAAGATCTTTGTTAACATTCAGCCAAAGCTGTGTTTAACCTTAATTTAAAAATGACCCGTTTAACTTATTTGAAATGAACTAAACTTATTCATTTCCGCGATCTGATTTAGCATACAAATGCTCTCTACCTTATTATAGCGCACGTCATTACATGTAACCAAAATGTCCGTGTACGTATTACTTCAATTATCTGAACACCTTCTATATATAGCAGCCAAATGCCCGCGCACATGGATCTTGAAGAAAATTTCTATCGAGAAATACTGCGTACGTCATAGGTAGTAAGAAATTTTCAATTTAATTTAAAGATTAGTGTAATATAGGAGTGCCTTCGTTCTTCATGAGTATCTAACAATTAACCGAAAACCGAAATGAACAAATAGTTTATCATTTTTACGCGCTTTACAACTAACTATATGTTAAAGTTACAGCCTATGTACGACACAGAACTCCTTTCAATTCTTGAAGCGTTTTAGGGCAAGGAAATGTCCACCGCTCTGCTACAATACGTGTTAGCGAACTTCACATTTCTCTGACATGCAGGTTTCCTCACAATGTTTTCCTTCACCACTGAGCATGTGATAAATCAGCACTTTAAAATCGCAATTAACAATTTCATTAGTGCTGGCGGGGATCGGATTCGGAGCTGGGTGACTCGCGTAGTGGGAAATCTATAGCGAGCGCTTAGCCGCTGATCTACCACAGCCTTCAACAAAAACAAACTAGTTTTATGGATTTTATTGCGATTTCTTAAGTTATTTGTCAGGGATCTGCAGGGTTGATGATGGTGATGATGATGGATGGATGACATTGGGACGCCGAACACCTCGACCCCTCCCCGCGATAAATTACAACGCGATAAAATCCCTAAAACTAGTTTCATTCAACAAAATTAACATTAGAAAGGCTTGTAAATTATTGAACAGATGCAAATTTAGAAGTCGGTTAGAATCACTTATATTTATTTGAACGATACATGAAATTTTATCATATTTGTATTAACCGTTTTTTCTCCAGTAACGAGTATGCCACACTGCACAAGCTAACGATTATTTCGACGTTTTGGAGATTGTTCTAAAAGAGTTTCCTTCTCTAAACAAACACGATATTTACCGAGGATTTACTTTGCAATTTTTATAATTAATATTACACTTGGGTTTAATAAAGAACATAACTAACCAAACGTTTTTGTTTCAGATGCTGATCGATGGCTCTTAGTAAATGTAAGTGAATATAAATGTAAAAATAAGAAAGTGAATGAAAATGTAAATTTTAATAATTGGAAGTGGAATTAAAAATTCAAAATTTCTTGCGACACCTACGGGACGATATGGGGTAGTGGATATTCTTATACTGCCACTACACGATGAATAAAAACAATTATTAAATATATTATATAAGAATAAAAGCAAAGCATTAAAAATCTTCGAGTGGGTAGGCAGTCCAAAGAGCAGCAAGCTGCTTGGACCGCGTTTAGGCGAAATATATGGGTTTACATGGAAAATTGTAAAAGGAGTGATAGGCGGCCCATTACCTACACAAACACTAACCTTATACTTATCTCATTAGTCGTCTTTTACGACACACTAGGCCAGTAATACATGTATAAGAGTTAGTAGATTCCCAAGTCCCACAGGATTGGGCAATTGTGCCACCATGGGATCTATAAGTCTCAGACCGGCATCATCATAATCATCGTTACGACCTATAAAAATTCCACCAATGGAATTTTTCTGGTCTGGTCATAGTTGCCAGGTTGGCAGGTGAGTTGGCAACCGCAGTTTTTTTTATTTCAAATGGTTATCAAGAAGATTTTATACGTGGCAGAGCCACGCTGCAGCAATATTATGGTTGTAGAACGAATGGGTCGGCTCGAGCGGGCTAGGACCACACTATCATAGAATACCAGCGTGTATGTGTATAGAACGGTAAGTGTATAGAATCGGTGACAATCCATCTTAGTCCTCAGGGGTTACAACGCTTCTGCATTTTAATTCTTAATCGAGGATAAATAAATATAGATGTCTATAGGCCCTAGCATCCACTTACCATCAGGTGGACTGTGTGCTCGTTTGTCATCCCTATTCTACAAAACAACTTAGCAGCTGCTCATCTCTTTATCCTCCTGTTTCATTACTGTCTGCCGCCTCGTACGACACTCACGGGATGAAATGGATTCTGAAGTGGGTTGCCTTACGCCACCACTTCATTGTTTCTTCAGCTTATAAG
>DWHP01009286.1:0-10251 GCA_018247895.1 Parnassius honrathi | reverse complement strand
GATATATATATATATACACATATATATAACCAAATATTGTGAAGAAACCTGCATGTCTGCTATAAAATATTTTTAAAAATAATTTAGATCCTCCATAGCCTTCTGAGATATCAAAGCTCTGTGGGCAGCATTGAGATGTATTTAGGCCGTAACTGTACTTTTTTTACACATAAATATAATTTTCACTTTAATATTATTCATAACACTTATTATTAAATCAATCACTCACCTTTTAACCGCACCTCTTTAAAACAATATTCATAACCGAATAATTTACAGTACGCCACTTAATCGATTGAAAGCCTGCCTACCCTTTCGACCGTTGCATTGTGTCCGAAAATGAGTTCATTTTAGACCTTATGTGTATAACGAGAAGTGTTACGGGGTAGCGTGTTAAACCCCTGAAATATGAGTGGCCCAGTCGCCGCCAACAGTGATTGATGTGCGTTGACTGACGTGTTCACGAAACGGGGTGTGCGTGACTACAGCGCAAGTCATAGACTGTAGGAGAGTTCATTTATTCCTTAGAGTCTTTCAAAACCAAAAGTTAATAGTTAAACATATTCCTCTCGTGTAAATCGCTTCATGGCGAGGATACTTACGCATATCATATATTAGCGCATTATTAGGATGCTGCTTCCCATTTCCCGTTTCCTTTTCCCCCTGTCGCATTTTACGAAACTCACGAGATTACATTGATACGAGTGCATGACACTTTTATTAAGAAAAGTTAATTTTGTTATTTATAAAACTCTTTTTTTTCAGTGTTTTTAAACATTTTGTAATAATTGACAAAATCAGTTTAAAATTGGTATATTTACATAAAAAAAGTTAACTCTAAAAGTAACATACACGTGCGTACAATGGCACTAACACTATTTTATTAAATTGAATTTGTAATTGATATGTATCTTAAAATAAAATGTTTACAGAACTTACTATCTCCCTGCAAAGATGTACTCCGAATGCTAAGATATACTGAAAATGCAAAGATATGTTTACATTTTATAACTATTTTGCACACACTGCTTATTATATTATATTAAGTATATAATAATATAGGATATACAAATTTCTAATTTTAAAATTATTCTTATTTACAAAAAATGAACCACCACCACTTTCTGAATTCTATAATTCTGATAATATTAGTTAACCTTACCTTAATAAAGTAAGACATCTAATCAGTTATTCGAGCTTACAGTGGTGACACGCTTGCGCTTGTGACTTACTCGGGCAATAGTTGGAGTATGTTATGAGCGACGTAAACACACCAATATTACTGAGTACACAAGGCGGCCTGGACTTTTTTAACACGATACTCTGCGATGGAGTCGTATGTTTGCGTTTGGTAATGAAATATTGGACATAGTCTCCTTTGTGTAGTTTTTACACGCTTTATATTTGTTTGACCCGTATGTATGTATGTATCCATTCATGTATGTGTGAATGAAATGGAATTTTATAAGTAATTCAGTTTACAAGGACATCTGAACATATAAATATGAAAAACGTTGATAATGAATCAATGATAAATCAATTGATGCCTTTTACAATGCATAATTGGTTTTCCTTGAAAATAATTTCTACAAATAAAAACTGTGTTTCATATCGTACAGGATAACACAAATCTTGATAGTTGTTCCATCGAAACAATCTTGATAGTTAGCAATTCAACATCGTGTGATATTGAAGCGAATTATAGGACGGCACCCAACTAGATCGCTGGACATAAGTGGCTCAGAGCCGACTTATCCAAGACCATACTTATCCAAGATTTGTCTAATGCAACGGTAGTCAAAGTTGTTTCTATATTTCCATTTGCAGTCCAGCAACTTTCATTTTGAGATGTAACTGTTCCTTTTTCATATAGTTCGTCTTCATTGTAGTGTCAGAGATACGGGTACGAACGGTAGTCTAACTGTATTCTCTATAAGTTCATCAAAAGTTCACTGCTGGACACGGATCTTTTGCATTGTAGGAAGAATTTACCTTGCACTTACGTTTGCAAGGTATGTCGCCAATCAACTGTAACACAGTGCACAGCTATGATACTGTTGCCTATTACTGGTCTGAGTATTTTTCCTCTGACATATACAAGATTAATAATCTATCTTAATAATCTTAAGATTAAGACCGAATTTCGGTCACGGCAGCCAGTCACAACGGAGTGCTCAAGTGTACGCACGAGGACAGGAGCGCCCTCTTTTCCTTCACTCTCATTAGCCGACGGAACGTAAACCGACACGACCAGAGAGTGATCAGGGCGCAGGACCCAACGGCTTTACGTTCTTTCCGAGGCACGGGGGCGAAACACATACAAGATTATTCTATATACAAACAAAATTCTGTCATATACAAACGAGAATTCCAGTTTTTTTTTTAATTTTGTTTATGAAACTCAAGGGACAAACTAACTTACGGTCCACCGGACGGTGATTAGTTATTGCAGGCCATGGACACTTCTCCCGAACGGGTTCCCACCTTGTCGTGGCGGGGGGGCTTAGTAGCCATGGCTTGGTCACCCGCTGTGAACAAAGAGGAACCCACATGGCTGGCCCGAGGTGGCTCCTCCGAAGTGGGCTTGGTGAGCCCACTTCGGATTTGTGCTGTTGGGCTGTGGCGAGTAGGGTGTCCTCACCCCCTACCGCGGCAGCCGATGTGGAGTCACGGAGGAAGAGGAGTGTAGGTATGGCGATGCGCCACTCGCCCTATCTTCCGTGACTCAAACGGGGCCGCACCGTTGATGCGGTGGTGGTGAGGCTGCGATGGGAGAGGAGTGTCGGTATTGCGAGGCGCCGCTCTCCATACCGTCCGCAGTCGAATCTTGGTTGGCGGCAGAGCCGTAGACCAGATCCTAGTGCTTCAGAGTGCTTGTTTTTCCTGGTCTCAAGGCCTTCGCGCATCGGACACGGGGGCGTCCGTTGCGCAGTTATAGTTGGAGGCCATGGAGGAAGTGGCACCATATGTTTTGGTGCTCCTTACTTGAGGAGGAGAAAGGGGAGGGGTAGTTCTCATCCGAAGAGGCGCCGCCATGGGGCGGCCGGCGCCGGTGGAGCCGCGAATGTGTGAGATATGTGGCCCTGCCAATATGCGACGAAAGTGGAACACCATGGGGTTTTAGTCGGTGTGAGTCCGACATAACCCGTCCTTGCCCCCCCGAGGCGGGTATGCGTAGGCATTTCCCCATGTAAAAAAAAGGCCATGGACACGTGAAGGCAACTTCAAACGAAGAAGACTAGGTACAAATGCGTTGTCACCTCTGAAGAATAAAATTGCCCGAAATTTTAGGAGTTTACTTGCAATTACTTCATTATTTACATATTTTTTCAACATGGCTGCTGCAATCCATAAACAGCTGCAGACAAAGAAGTCTATAACAAAGAAGACTATAGACTACAGAAATGTTGTCACCTCTGAGGACAAAGATGGAATACCTTAGAGGCTGTTGTTATACTAGATCCGTAAATCCTTCAGAGCGGAACACAGCAGTGCGAGCTATTTGACGGTAGAGATAGGTAAGAAGAGGGTGGACCTACTCAGACGAACTCCTAGAAATATAAGGAGTCCCACCAATAAGCAAATTGGTTTTCCCATAGGCGCTTCTTACAGATTCACCGGGACGTAATAAGGTGATTTTCATTAGAAAATGGAGAAATTCTCTAATGTTGACACAACATAGCAGGCAATAAAATGACCGTGAATTTGAACTCGTAACCCACTACGCAGTTAGGTGAAATTATCGTCTGTTACACTGCTCACACAGTGTAGGTCATTGCTAAAAAGCCTTACCGCGTCACTGTCTGTTTCACTCCACGTGAAACTCTTATCGGCCTTTGTCACAAACAAGCCGTCGAAACAGATGACAACACTTGAAGCATTAATTGCACGCAAGTTAATCGATTGGCTCCCACGAATGTTCTGGATAGTGCACCCAATAGTTTATCAAGCCATCCTGCTGTTGTACAGGCGATTGTCAGCGTTATCTTTAAGTGTTATTGGCTATTACAGTTTGCATAAATTGTAAAGCGGTGCGGGCGCCCACGTTGGTCGTACGATGTTTTAACGACAGTTTTTGTAGTCGTCGGAACGCCACTTGGGCTTATTAAGCGAGCATCGCTTCGAACGGCTACGCCCTTTGCAAACGCTAGACTAATATGGATGTGCTACAATTTTTTTTGATAATATCTTCTTCTCGTATATCATGCTTAAGCCCTCTGATGGCAAGAAGCAGGCTTTTTAACACCAGATGGCAATTAAAAAATATTTCTCTACGCACTTCTTTTATATATTCTATGAACTTATTTACTTACTTAACCCGTAAAATTTGTGCTGGAAATTGACTTCTCCTATTGCAGGAAGGATTTGATTTAACCGTCACGCTAGGCTTGTGGATTTTTGATCGGTTTCACACTTTTGACGCTGATACCTGTCGCTGGTCTAAATATTATACGTGTGGCGTAAACGAGATGTTTATGCTGATATCTATTCTAGAAGTCCCAATTTTTTTAAACGACGTGTTTGTTACTTTAATACTATAGAGCATAATGTTTCTTATTACGTAATTTATTATACTTATTTAAAACGTCGTGTGGTTTACCGTGTAGTGGTGGTGTAAAAGTATCTTCTAAATCCTCTACGATATAGTAGTAAATAGTACCTAAAATAATACCTAGTTGTAGTAGTACTAGTAATACTATGTACCACTACTGCTAGGTACTATGTAAAAGTAAAGTAAAGTTACAGCCTATATATATTTCCCACTGTTGGGCACAGGCCTGCTCTCATTTCTGAGAGGGTTTTAGGTACTATGTATTACATACTGTTTAATACGTTCTATGCAATACGTACTATGTAACAACAATGAAACAGTGAAATATCCGAGTGGTGACGGCATAAGAGAATCTATTACCCTATATCGTCTCATGAAAACTAATTGAAATGTTGCATTACTTATTTTAATAAAACTTGTGCGCTTTGCCACTTTCCTTTGTTTTTAATATTCCGTGTGTATCGTATAGATGTCGTAAGAGATGATAGAGGGAAACAAAGCAGGAGGTGGGCAGCCGCGTCTTCCTCGTAAATACTAAAAAATAAATTTCTGTGCTGACCCTCCTGCCAAGAGTGAAAACTATGCTTATAAGGCCTACATTCAGCATTGGAATTTTGGCAAACTAACGATGTCGCCTTAGTCGAAAAAAAATAAATGTACAACTTGATAATTTATGTAATAATAGAATCTTATAATACGTTGTATATTTTTATTTAAATATCTAACAATTTTGACTTACTCCTCAACAAAATTATTTATGTGAACTTGTTGTAGAAATTTACAAGTTCACACTTCAATACACCCACATCATCAAAGAACCGCTAAATTTTCTCTTGCATCGCCGGTTCCGTAGCGCATCCATACATGTCTCGTCACGCGCTATTAGTCCCGCGAGATTAGGTACCGAGCTGGTGGTTTTGACAATTGATTTATGTCTGTCACGTCTCGTCACGGCGGCGACGGCGCGCGCGCATCTGCTGCCCCGCCCTCACCCCGCACCGGCTTGATCTACTCACCCCCGCGGCTTCTAAGAACAAACAATGATCAATGAATATGTAGATTATAGACTCGACATACCAATTGACTTTTCGATATATTTTTTTCGAGTTATAAGCTTTCTAATTTCATTTATATTATTTAGAGCATTATATCTCACTGTGATTTCACAGAATTTACTAGTTATCAAGTTTTATATCTTTTTTTAAAGTTATAGTAAATCTTTAAGGCAAAAGTGGTGGGTTAAGGTTTTCGTTCCAAATTAGTTTCGGTCATACACAAACATCACCACTTACTTACAAAAAAATAGTTAAGCACTGTTACTTATAATAGGTGAAAAGGCGTATAGTATATAGATATACAATACGATACAATACCCTTTACAATACACTATGAATACAAATAACGTAACAAGAAACAAACAAAAAGAAAAACAAAAGGCGGTCTTATTGATATATTTATTCCTGATAACCTAAAAAGCAAAGATGTTTTAAAGGTATAAACAGGAAATAAAGAATTGGTAAGTTGTAATGGTTAGAGTGCACTAGAAATAACCGAAAGATACCGGATAACAAACAGCTATCCGGCCGGATACCGTATTTAAAAAAAAATCAAATTTAGTTAAGTACTTCATTTATGTCATTTAACAAATCTAATCAGTAATCAGAACATTTTCTTTTCAAAACTTACAAAATTAGTACTACGTAAGCTAAGGGCAAATTATGGTGAATAAATACGAATTTCTCTGCATTGAAAGGTAACAAGCGGTTTTGTCTGTCCTCATAAACAAGGCAAGCTTCAGAAAAAAGTCTTTCGCTGTACACACTGCTACAGGGTACTGAAAGATTTTGGCAAACTGATAAATTTGGGTATTGCGTAGCAGTACCTGCCCACCAAATATAAAGGTTCGCACTGACTCGCGAACAGTTTGCACTGACTTGACGGGGTATTCAGAAACATGATCATATTTACGAAGATTGAGAAAAATGAACCGTATACATAGATTTTGGAGTCGCTCAAGCTTATTAAGTTGCTCTTCGTTAATATCTAAATAACTTATGTCAGCATAATCGAGGATGGGGAGTAGTAAACATTGGGCAAGCATAATTACGGTGGAGATGGGTAAAAGTAGTCCATTCTTCGGAGTGCAAACATTTTTCGAGACACTGTGTTGATTTGAAGAGTTTTTTACTACGTCCTTATGAGGAATTTATATCATTAAATATTATGAGAGTTTTATTTATTTGGAGATTATTTCTGAACTGCCAATAATTATAGCTTGGGATTTTATCGAAATAACAGTTAACCCTTGTTTATGTCACAAATTGCTTTTAGCAGCTCCTCTATGGTGGTTTGTAGATATATCTGGAGATCATCAGCCTACAAGTGGCAGAGAGAAGATATTTGGGACTTGGAATTTATGAAAAGGAATCAGTATATACGAGGTCTATCTTGGGTTTTGAATTGAAAAACGACGGGTTGCACACCGGGAGTGCCGGCAGAAGTGAAAACTTGAATATTAACGTTGTGCATTTTTGATATTTTGGAATGTTGGGGAATAATTTTGCACGAATTGCTTTAATTATCATTATAAAAGTACTATCATTTATGTGGTAGAATACAATACTTATTAATTGCGCTATCGTACACAAACATGACAATTTATATTACATTAAAAAGTTAGTCTCTCAGAAATCAAGCGCAGCCATACATTTTCGCCGCGCCGTAGAAAGAGAGGGGTATACTTCCTCTTCTACGCTGCGCCGGCTGTCTCTCTCCATCCGTCTTACGAATTTTCGATCAGGTCACGTGTCCTGACGCGAGGTTGATATTTTTTACCCATTACAAAAATGTGTACAACGCCGCTAAAGAAGTTTTCACTTCAAAAACAAAGTGACAAACATAGCCTTTCATGCCTGTAAAGTAAGGGTTAAAATTGATTAAACACATCTAAGACGTTATAAAAGTGGGACTCCAAATAGCATGCGGCTCACCTAACGTTAAGTTATCATCGCCACCTATGAACATTTGTAACACGAAAAAAATTAAAGGTGCGTTGACGTCCTTTCAAAAAGGGGCAGACTTTCGAACGTCTCTATGTCATATCGGTTCGAAAAAATTTCAGTTTCCACAATGTTTTGCAGAATATTTTTAGATAAACGCACAGTGTTGGATCTTGACGCGTAGAATGACGATTAAGGGGACTTCTTAAAATAAGTGACCCATCACCAGCAGCGGACATTTACTGGCTGATGAAGCAGAATGTAAGTAATTCATCAATTAGAAGTGGTTACTGGCTGATGTCGATGAATGCAAGTAATTACTTGAAACGACGCTTTCGATCTTAGTCCTCAGGGGTAACAACACATTTGCATTTTGATTCTTAACCACAGTCTTAACCGAGGATAGATGTAGATGTCTATGGGCCACATCATCCAGTTACCGTCAGGTGGACTGTGATCGTTTGTTACCCTTGTTCTTTAAAAAAATGATTTTTAGTAGAATAATTAGTAGTGGTTACTGACGGATGGATAAAGAAGAATGCAAGTAAAATGAAATATGGCTTCCGAAGCACTGTCAGATGTACTAGGGTGATAACTGATCAATGCAAACTAACCTCACAAAGACAAAAACAAGCGACAGTGGCGTAATGATTAAAGATGAAGACAGCAGGGGATTTGAATCCACTCAGTATTTTAAGCTTACTTGAAGCAGTTACCGGGAGTATTGTGAATAACGTTACTGGTATTTTCTTTAAGTAAGAAAAAGAAAAAAGCAATACACATCGATTGCTTTCAGCGGAGTTCGAAGTTAGGCACAACACCA
Source organism: Parnassius honrathi (assembly GCA_018247895.1). Taxonomy (NCBI): domain Eukaryota; kingdom Metazoa; phylum Arthropoda; class Insecta; order Lepidoptera; family Papilionidae; genus Parnassius; species Parnassius honrathi. Next base: position 1,877 of record DWHP01009286.1, on the reverse strand, counting down.
CGCAGCAGTCAGAAGTTTGTTTCATATCGCACGCGACACCGCACAGATGCGTGTCCATTAGGCAATGGCATGTAATGTATTTTTTTGCTGATGATAGATCAAACTTTGCTCCATTATAATTCTAACTACTAACAGATAATCAAAGATAACAGTTTTGATTCGAGACCAACTAATTTCGACACGTGATTTTATGTTTATTTGATTATGTAGGTGTTTATTTAACTACAATAGTTGATGATAAAAATAATCGAAGATCTTTGAAATTGATGTCGACGTTGGAATTATTGACGAAAATGTTATGAAATGACCTAAAATGAATACATATATGTTATATCCTCGACTTAAAAATAAAGTTTTTCGAATGTCATTCTTTCAAATCTACTAAACGTACTCCTATCTTACGAAGTAAGGTTCCTCAGACCGAAGAGGACGCAAAAAACTCTTTCGTTATTATGTATGTACCCATATCATGCCGCGGGCGTCGTAAGATGTGACAAAGGGAAGTCAAACAGGCAATGGATTGCGACATTTTCATGCTTCGGTTGCCAAATCGGTAGGCCAAGCACGGCAACTATGGTAAATGCACCAATCCCTATAGATTACAGGCCCCATAGAGAAGAGGCCTTTACCTCGACCATTTTTCGGGCGAGGTATATTATACTGACGGGCCTATTTTACCGAAATCCGTAAAGAAATGGAAAAATAGGATTAATTTGTACTTAACAATGCCAAGTTTTACCAATTCCTCAAAATATAAAAATTTAATAAATTTAAAACGGAAAGAGTATACGATACGATACGCATAACCGATCGTCAGTTTGTAGCGTTCAGACCTCTCCTGAGCAACTAAACTGGCCGGACTGGTACAGTCACAAACACATACACGAAATGGACGCGTTTACAAATTGCTTAGTTGCTGCTTACTATGTACGTAAACGTATAAGGAACAGAAGACGTAGATATCAGGTTCAACCAATCGTCGCCCAAAGAGCACTTCAAGGGGAATTTATTACTTTATATTCATTATTACTTTATATTGTTATGCGTATCGTCAGGACCGATGGTACGCACCGACGGTCGGTCGAACTCTAAAACCGGCCTTAGTGGTTAAGATTGGATTATCAGTAAAATATTTCTCAAAAAACCATTGCAACGTCATGATCTGATTTAGTTAATTTATTGTTAAAACTTAACTAGTTAGTTAGTTTCACTATTAATTATACTCCATGTTATTTTAATTTTATTAGAAACTGTCTTTATTTTGTTGCTCAAATACAATAACTTGGTTAAGGAGCACACTCTTTTAAATATTTTGGAATATTTTTTTACATATTCCCTAAATTTGACGCTAGAATTATATGACATTTCATTGTAAAGTTCATATAACTGTGGCGGTGGAAGGAAAAGGAGAGATCTTCCGCCGGACAAGGTGTTCCGCCCGGGGAGCGGCCAACACTCCGTGTGATAGTTTTTTTTTGCGCTCGAAGTAAATATGGGCAACCTTCCGGAAAGCGGGGGAGGGATGCAGTGAATTCTCATAACATACCACGCAGCCGGCTGCGTGGTTATGTGGAGACTTTTACCTACTAAACACTGCCTTTTGGGACTGGCTTAACGATCTAGCTAGAGATCTTTAAGCCGACACGACCCTCCTTGGCAGAAAGGAGGACGCTAGCGGCGAAAGCCGCTTAGAAGTGTATCTTATTAAGACAGATTAAGAGATGTGTTATGTAGACTCGGCCTGAGCCGCCAGGATGCAGTTCAGGTCAGCCGAGAGCTTGTTGGGGGGGGGGGGAGGGTCAAGAGAGAGTTTCTCGGTCTGCACAGACTATAGCGAGTGGGGAAAGGGGCTGCATAGGCAGGGGGCTCACGAATGA
>DWHP01009285.1:0-10251 GCA_018247895.1 Parnassius honrathi | reverse complement strand
TATATATATATATATATTTCCCTATATTTTAGCGAAAAATTCGGTTTATCTAATTATTTTACGACATATATGTATATCGCTTGTCGTATGAGCTATTTCAGATTATAGACATTAATGTATTCTTAAGTATTTTTACGCGTTTATTGTCTCACTAAGCCGTTTAAGCATATTTAGTTTTATATAAGTATCAGGTTACGGCTTCTGCTTTAGCTGCGTGGGAGGACTGATCTATTGATCGGATTATTGATGACGCCTTTTTAGTGTTTACCTCGGAGTCCTCGCTATTTATTAATGCTTTCTACTATAATTTAAGCAATTTTTTCTTACGCTTCTTATACACGTATGATACGAAATACCAACCAAACGGATTTTTCATGGTTTTTTTCAACGACAGTCCCATGTCCATAGATTCCTTGTCGTCACTGACGACTACGGTATAATTCCTGAAACGCTTGTACTGGGTTCTTTATTCCTTCAGACAGGAACACTGCAGTGCGGGGCTTTAGCCAGAACAAATAGACAGAATTAAAGAAAAATTATGGTTATGTTATAAGTACCGTATATACTTTTATATGTATTTGGCAAAAAACTGTTATTTGACATTACAAATAGACACTTAAATTTTATTTACTTGTACAGATAATGGATACCAACCAATATCCCCTCATTTAATTTTCATATTTTTCCATCTCTTCATACACAAAAATGTCAGTTACTTAGTTTTTTGCGCATTTTAGAATTTCTACTTTCTTTTTATTCCTGTTCTGTTATATATGTCTGAAACAGCACAATGGGCTCTTTACCTTATTCAAAACCAGCTTCATGAAATTTCGACCTCGCAATAAAGCATATCCATTGATACGGTTCACGGCCTTGGAACTAATTTGACTCAATTCTGGGTAGGTATGGGCTCTTTGTCTTTTGTTTCAATTTTTAATTACATTAGCATTTTAACAGGATCTGGATACATCAGATTCTCATTTGATTTATTTTATAAATTATCACCTGTATTATAACTTTAGTTTTAATGTGGAGTGAATACAAATTTAATTTTTATGACGCGTGAGAGAACAACATCGTGTGTAATAGGGGGTTTACACTGGCGACTAAAGCCGCACGATTTTTGCCGCGCGGCGTAAATCGACCATCTAAATGGCAATTGGGCTAAGTCGTAAGTGACTAAAGCCGCAAGCCCCAAAGTTGGGTAGCATCCGACTGGCCGCGCGGCGACTGGCCGCATGCGACTGGTGACTAAAATCGACCGTGTAAACGATCAGTTGCAGGTTGCAAGCGATCGCCCGCCGCATGAAGGTGTTTCGCGCACGCACGTGTATTTATTTACTACCGCGATTCTGTGTATGTACCGTGACAATCATGAATAAAAATAACACCATACAGTTTTTGGAATGCTATGAAATACAGCCATGCTTATGGAACCTAAGATAACAAGATTGCAGGAACAATAATGTACGTTTAGCGGCTCTTTGAAATCTATTATTCAAGAAATGTGTTTGTCTATAACAGTTGAAGAGCTTAAATTGAAGATAAAAAATATACGGACCACATATAATAGAGAGGTCAGTAAGGTAGCAAAGTCAAAGAAGAGTGGCGCGGGAGAGGATGATGTATACAGACCTCAATTAATTTGGTTTTCTGTAGCTGACCGCTTTTTAAAGCCTGTGATAGAAGGAAGAAACAGTAAAGATAACATGGTAAGTCTTATTATTATTTATTAAATAGTTATTCTTGTTCGCATGTTATAATAGGTAAATTGTGTGTATTTTTATAATTACTTAAATAAACATACAATATTTACGCAATCATTCTATCTTGCCATGAAACTTTTCCAGGTCCGACAAAATAGTCAGAATATCTATCGCGCAGATCTTTTGCATTTTGTGAATAGTCGTTAGAAGATAGCGGTGTCATTAATTCGGGAGTATTCATGTATATGCGATTAATCCGAAGCCAGTTCTGCAGCGCACAGGTCGCTTTAATAATAGAATCAGTTTTATCCAATGAAACAGATGTAGGTTTTCTGTATACCCTGAATCGTGAAGCCATTATGCCAAAGGCATTCTCTTCGACGATTCGGCGTGCTCTTGATAGTCTGTAATAAAATTTTTTTTTGTGTTCCAAACCTTCATGTCTTGAATACGGTTTCATTAAATAGGTAGCCAAAGGGAAAGTATCATCACCAACGAAAACTGCCTTATTAGGTAGTTCCAAATTATTTCTTTCAAGAGCACTATAGAACTTTGTTTTTTTCCAAATATGCGAATCATTCATGCGTTAGTTCCGAAATCTATATATATGAAACGGTAATGTGCATCCACTATAGCAAACAACACCACACTATAAGTGCCTTTGTAATTATAATAGTCTGAAGCTCCGTGTGGTGGATTTTCTATTAATGCGTATTTCCCGTCAATAGCCCCAAAGCAAAAAGGAAATTGCCAGCGATCTAAAAAATCCCTTTGTATTTTCTTCTATTGATCTGTGGTGGATGGCACCTAAAAGAAATAAACTCATATTAGTGTATGGTTACAGGGAAAAGACAACGAAGATTCAGCGGTGAACACAAACAGCGACGCGTCTTCATATTTTGATGAATTGGGACTAGAATCTAATATTGCACACTTACAAAAGAAAAAAAATTGTCTTCAAAGAAAATTGGTCACAAGAAAGACTGAAAATCTTAAATACACAACATTTTCCAATTGCTAGACCTACGAGCTCACTCTCAGAGTATACACGCTATACTTCGACTCCTGAAGCCGAAGCTACTACCTCCCGAAACCAAAATTTTGGTAACCAACGTGAAACTTCGACTCTCGAAGCTTTCACTTATGGAAGGCACGTCGAATATGAAGAAGAATATTTTGCCAGGTGTTTATTAACACGATATTCTATCTCAAGCTGTTAGACCATGCTTAGATAAAAACATTCCATTGTGTTTTCAATTTATAAATAAATCGTTTACAAATTAATTACTAGTTTCACTTACCATAATGAACTCCTGTAAAACATTGTACATAGCATACAAAACATCCTTCGAAAACAGGGAAATTGTGCATTCTGGACCTCTAAATGACTCTGCAAGACTTGAGTAGTTATCACCGGTAGCCAAGAACTTCAGGGTTATTTCTAATTTAATTTTCGGAGAAAGTGCTTCTCGCATGTTGGTATTGCTTTTTTGTATAAGCGGAGTAACCTCATGTAGTAAAGTATTAAACTGATCAGTAGTCATTCTTAATTGTTTTTTAAAATAATCAGGATCTTCGAAACTCCACTCAACCAATAAAGTATCCGAAGCACCCAAGACCTTACGTCGAGAAATCCATCCACGTAACCAAACATTACGTTTTCTTCTTTCCTTTTGTTTTTCTTCTCTCTTTGTTCTTTAAGTAATTGTTGAATAATTGAATAATTAATTATTTCAATTCCGGCACAAACGGCTATGCTGCTCAACACTTTCGATGGAAATGACCGAGCCGAGTGCGATTTTAGTAACCTGTGCAAATGGGCTAGCGATGCGGCTTGGTGAGGCAATTTATGAAGCGACTCGCCGTACGGCGAAAAGCGACACGTGTAAATACCCCTTGAGGTAAAAAATTAAATCAGAACGTTTTTGATGTGATAAGTAAAATGGCGGCCCTACAAAAGTACAATCGCTGGCGCAGGCGCTTGCTGTTTTTAAGAGGATATTGAGCCAGAGAAGAACTCGCCATGCTGCTAAAGTAGAATAGATCACATGATCTTGAAATGGAATTTATTTTCAACTATGTGCATTATTTCTCCCCACAACCTTAGACCGACTTCGTAGTTCTTGTGTTTTGGCTGTTTTTACACGACGACGAAACATCCAGAATATTCCAGTAAATACGGGCGCGGACCGACCAGGTGCAGAAAGTTCGAGTGTGGGGCTTCCAGAAAGTTTAACTCTTCCGTTCGGTACTAGATGGCGCTGATGGTATAAAGATCAAAATTAACATAAACTAGAAAGATCTCCTCGCTCTGTTTCCCGACTCTAGATGGTGCTAGGGGCATCGACTTAGGCGCGCAACAATATGTATAAACTAATGTCAACAGATTGCTCTAAAGTGTCTCAACGTCCAGACAAACCCGTAAGGGTTTTTGTGATATTTATATTGTGATTTTCTGTATTTTTTACTTATATTAAATAAATTAAAAAAGGTAATCAGCGTCCTGAAATATTTCGGTGTTAACTGGCCCAACTCCGGTGACATTAAATCCAGTATTACGCGGTATTACTGCGATATCAAACGATGTTTTCACTATCCCAGGAATATCGTAGATAGTGATAACTTTTCTTCGATTAGATCGCATCCAGTTATCGCAAGTAGTCCTAACTGCCTTTTTTACCGGCCCTAAAATAGCTCTATCCATTTGCTATAGTTTATAGGTGCAGTGAGGAGTTAGTAAAATGATTCCATTTTCTTTGCAAAACTCACTATTTTAACAGCTGTGTGAAAAGAGTGGTTATCTAATAGCAATAAGATTTTATTTTGATGACCTAACTTGATCTCTGAAGAATTCAAGAAAGGTATAAAAGTCATCGTCTTACATCTAACCTGAGAACCATTTGCAGTACCAATTGATCTCGAGGGTCCATTGCGTATAAAATGGTCGTTAAATCTTTTCCGCGGAAAGATAAACATATGATTCCAGAGGGTGTTTCCAACCAGTTATAGTAACTTATGTTCCCCTCTCCGCTGAAGTCACGGCACTCACTTGTTTCTGTCCTCCCCTAGCAATAATGAGGTCAGGTCTTTGAACAGTAATTATGCCAGATTCGTCAACGTTCCATATATCCTTCCCTTGTAATTGTCAAGTACAGTGGTGTAATTTCAAAAAAAAGTTCCACGTTTGTGCGATTGAAACTTGTAACTCGAGCTATACTTGTTGAATGAGGTATTAGTCTCAGAGAACGAACAGGATGACGTTTCATAAAAGACAGAAACCAAACCTCACCTGCTATTTCATGCTCAGACCAAGAAGAAGGACATTTTTTTATTACATACCAAGGCCAATGTATAGGCAAACCTTCTAGCTTTCTTAATATTTAAGCCTAAGTTAGCAGCAGCGCAGGTTATAAGAAAGCCACGGAGTGCCTTCTCCTCTGAAGATGAAAGGACAGTCTTTTCTGGATATCCAACAGATGGAGGAGTCGCCGTTTTATTAGATTCATTAGCCTTATTGTTTTTAATATACTTGTAGAGGGAAGTTTGGTTGAGGTTGCAATTCGAAGCCGCATCACGAAGACTTTTACGTCGCATTGTTACTTCTGCTGCGAGTTCATATATATCGCGACTTGCTATAAACCGCCTGAGTGCTATTATTGAGTGGCACGGAATTGTATTGTCTTTCTAAGCAAGAATCCTATACCTTTAAACGAGCAATTCTCGTGTATATATAATCGGAATCTCGGAAACGGCTCCAACGATTTTCATAAAATTTAGTGTCCAGGGAGTTTTCGGGGCAATAAATCGATCTAGCTAGGATTCATATTTAGAAAATGTCTTTTTGTCCGGGTTTTTACAGGCAATGAAAAATTGCTACAATATAAGAAGGTAAATTTTGTCACATTATTAATAATTGTAATAGCTCAAGTAGATAGCGAGCCGCGGCGAAATCGTAGTGCCCTGGTTCGCGTGCTGTCTTCGGTCCGACTTTTTTTCGTTCTTTTTTCAAGTTTCCTTCTTTTTTGAGAAAATCAATTATTTCGAGCCTTTTTTAGTATTTTTTTAAAAATACTAAAATTTAAATTAAACTAATTGCACTCATGATTTTTTATTCCAGTAACCGGTTCAGTTTTTTCTATTATATCAATAAGAACAAAAAATATTGTTCATGTTATATCAGTATGTAATTTGAATCTAAATATAATTTCCAAAACACACGATTTCCAAAAAAAATACCGAGGAAAGCTCGGTCACCCAGGTACTGAGAACTAATACTAGCACTTGTTGTACAACTTAACGTTTGACCAGCTGTCTTTCGTATCTTAAGGTCGCTGCATACAGGACGGAATCAGCACGTGCACGGGACGGAGACGGAACGTCGTTGTATGTCTAACACGGACGGGAGTTTAATGTGTAACCGTGACAGTGACTCGAAACTAATGTGCTAGTGTTGTGAAAGATGTATTTTTCATTTGAAGAATAGCCATTAATTGCTATTGCTTTAGATGATGAAGAAATTACAACCGTCAAGAGCAAAAGGAGATTTTCTGTACATCCTACGGTCCTAATCCTACTCTATACAAAGAACATTTGGATGACTAGACTCAATTTTATACGTAATTTCGTATGACAACATAAATGAAAAATAAAATTTATAATAACCGTTTGTAGTGAGTGTTAATTCGACAGCAATTTTTCGCCACAATTTTTTTTTATATTTCGTTTCAAGATGGTGTGTGATGGTGCAAGATTTTTATAGGAGAGTGGGCAAACGAGCATATGGTTCACCTGGTAAGTAATTACCGCCGCCCATGAGCAACTGCAACACCAGGGGAATTGGAGATGCGTGCCGGCCTTTTAAAAAGGAGTAGGTCGTTTTCTTGAGGGTCCCTAAGTCGAATCGGCCCGGAAAAATCTCTGATGGTCGTCGATTCTACAAGGAAGTTGTGCGAGGAAGAAAACTTCTTTTAAATCTCAAGGTGGTGGACCGCCAGTCATCCAGATGGTAGGGATGATATCGTGAGTTTTGTCGCGATGTGCGATGAATAAATTGTGCGGCTGGAATTAGTCCGATCAATTCCTCAGAGCACTCCCCGTGGTAGGTGCGACAAAATACGCAAAGAGATGCAACATCTCTTCGCAGTGCCAGTGAGTCAAGCCGATCGGAAAGAACTCGGTCGCTGACGATTCGATCAAATAGAAGGAGCAGGCACTGGGGAGCCCCGGCCCAAAGATGGAAACAGTATTTCATGTGCGGCCGTATCTGCGCCTTATAAAGTTACAGGCGGTGAGCCGGCATGAAATACTGTCTCACTCTGCTGAGCACGCGAAGCTTTTTAGAGGCCAATTTGGCCTTCTCTTCCAAGTGACTACGAAACTGCACGTCACTCGATATGTCAACGCCGAGGATTCCGGTACTGGCTGAGGCAACAAGGGGAGTGCTTTGAAACTGAGGATATACGACGATGGTGGTTTTTTTAGCGGTAAACGCGCAAACTTGTGTCTTCTGTGGATTAAACTGGACTAGATTTAGTCGCCCCCAGTCCGAGACTTTGTTCAACAAAGTTTGTCGCCAGTGCTGTCGTCTGCATAGCAATGAATGTTACCGGTTTGCAACATGTCATTGATATGTAGAAGAAACAGCGTCGGTGATAGCACGCAGCCTTGTGGAACATTAGTGTTAATGTGCTTGTAACCGGCGCATGTCTGAGCCGTCTACTACGACCTTGACGCTCCGATCAGCAAGAAAACTGGTGATCCAGTTGCACAATTTCTCGGGAAGCCCATAGGAAGGAAGCTTCGTAAGAAGCACTTTGTGCCAAACCCGATCGAAGGCCTTCGCTATGTCCAAACTAACGGCCAACGGCTCCCCCTTGGACTCTACTGCTTCCGTCCATTTGTGAGTTAGGTAACCCAGAAGATCACCAACCGAGCGACTATTATATATATAGCGTTATGTTGATAGGCCTATAGTTGCACAGATCAGAGCGGTTACCTTTTTTAGGGATCGGGTGCATGAGGGCTGTCTTCCATGATTTCGGGACTACGCTAAAGGACTAGGAATACCGGAAAAGACGCGTTAAAACCGGTGCTAACTCCAGAGAACACGTCTTCACCACAATAGGGCGGACGCCATCCGGCCCACTCGACTTGTTGACGTCCAGGGAGAGGAGTGCTCTGCGCACTGAGCGTTGGGTAAACAGGACATCCTGCATGGAGCACTTACTCCGCGGGATGATGGGCGGTGTGTTCCTCCCGTCATAAAGAGAAAGCCCGGCATATCGGCTTTGGCCTTTGCGGCATGGGCAAGTGAGTCGTCCTCCCTGTGCAAAGATGGGAGAGATGGCTGACAGAAGTTCCCTTGTACAGCCTTGGCGAGAGACCAGAATGCGCGTGTTCCCGAAGGAAGACGAACTAGTCTCTCGCCAATTTTGTCGATGTGCTCTTACTTTGCCTTGACAATGACACTTTTGAAGCACCTTGAGGCAGAATTGTAGTTCTTTTTAAGGGCGCTGGTGTTTGCATCCCGAGACGTCGACGCGCGAGTCTAGGCCTGGTAGCACTCTTGCTTATGACGTAGTGTAATTTTACAGGAGCGACCAAACCAAGGCTGGGTTCTGCCTCCGATAGGTACCACAGATGATGGAACAAAAGGTTCCATTCCCTGTAGCACCACATCAGCAACAACGCGGGGATCATCCGGCGAGAAGCAAACCCGCCCCAAGGGTAGGATTCAAGAAAGACCGCATCCTGTCCCAGTCTGGTGACCTATAATGCCAAACACGGCGGCAACCTACAGTACGCAACCGAGATGAGAGCGTGAGTGGCACCGTACTCCGGATCAGACTATGTTCCGAGGAGCCAAGAGGGGCATCGACGCTGACTTGATATCCGTCCGGACGAGAGGTCAGCAGAAGGTCCAACAGGGAAGGTACCATGATCTTCCACATCTGGGATCCGCGTAGGCGAGGTAACCAGACCATATGCCAAAGCAAAGTCATAAACAGATTTACCCGCATGATAGGTTAAACGAGAAAAGTTAGACAAGAAAGCCATTTAGCGTGGTGGGCGTTAAAATATCCAAGTATCACGATCTCTGCGGATGGGATCTGTTGTAGCACGGAGCCTGTAGCCATCTGGACGTAGTCGATGAGTCGGTCTGTTTCGGCATTACCGCTATGTGACCTATAGAGGTACCCGTAGACGCGGGGATGGTCGCCGCTGTTTACGCGCAGCCATAAAATGGACAGGTCCGAACCTTCAAGGCTGCCGAGGCGTCGGAAACAGATGTCCTCTCTGACATACACGCAAACTCCAAAAGTATTCTAATTTGTACCCCGTGTGGGAGAGATACGAAGCATCAGCCGAAGAGGACACCTGGCCTCGGTTAGAAAGAGCAAGGCCGGCTTCAACGTTTCCAGATGATAGTGGACGACGTTTAGGTTTGAATGAAGTCCCCTGATGTTGCAGAAACTCACGGATAGCGTGACAGGGGGTGCCTTTAACTTATTGCTCTGTTTGCCCTGAGCAGGTTTAGTTTCTAGCGAAATTCCACCTCCCCTCGGAATACGCGGAGCAGTCTGAGCACCCACGCTCAGGAATAAAGTAGCTTGGTCGTTGATGCTCAGCAAGGGATTCTCCAGGGGTGCCGGTACCCTCCTGGGGTAGTCATGCATTTAATTCCGCTACCATGTTTAGGGGGGGGGGGAGATTTGGCCTCCGGCCACCTGTACTCACCTGTACCGGTTTCATCCGAGGTGATTTGGGGTAGTATAAGTTTATACCTTACCGAGTTGTTTTCTTCTTCAAAATATTGACATGACTAATGATATCTGAAATCGATAGGAAAACATAAAGAGTTCGTTTAAAGCATTAGCGGACATACCAAGTTACTTGTGTATGGTTTACTGAAGCGTATCACAGTTCTTCACAAGATATAACTATCACCCATCGCTGTCCGTAACCATTGTATAAAATAATTCAATAAATAAAAATTATAAATTGATTTTAGTACCTATAGCTAAAAAATCAATCAATATACCTACATTATACTGACTTCGATAACAGAAACTTCAGTTTTACTGTCGATAAATATTATTCTTATCCCTAACGAACACAATAATTGCATAACTGCTTCGAAATACCGTCAAAAGCGTACTGAACATCTTTGTAGAAAATGTAAGCTAAGTGATACTCAAACTATGGGTTGCATAACGGTACAGAATTGAATATGCTTAAAAATTACGCTTTGTGACGTAAAATACATAGCAGGCGCAGTTGATGAGTTTAATCTACAATGATCTTGTATAGCTACGTGGTTTATGATACGGTGGTTTTAAAGGAACATTAAATACAGGCAGTTAGTGTAAACACCGTTATCCTTGAAACCAGTGGTTTGGTTTCACTTATAGAACGTAAATTCAATGAAAAATTACTTTTTTTTAATAAAATCTCAATTTTTTTGGGCTTGTTCCTTGATTTGACGGCGAGCAACCCATTGGTTTTGCATAGCTTAATGTGTAGCCGTGTGTGCATAACATTGTGA
>DWHP01009284.1:0-10252 GCA_018247895.1 Parnassius honrathi | reverse complement strand
TATATATACTAGGAGCATACGTAGGGCCATGCTGCAGCTATATACCCATAGTAGCAGCACTAATGGGTTGGCTCGATCGAGGAAAGACCACGTTTTTACAAAACACCAACCTAAATTAGCAGCTTAACGGAGCGGTGTTTCGTATGATGAGTGTAGAGAAACGGACCCTTCTTGCTGAAAAGGAGGCATTCCATATTAGTCCTCACGGATGACAACGCATTTGGATTTTGATTCTTAGTTGAAGATAAATGTGGATTTCTACGGGCCACAACATTCCCTTACCATCAGGTGGACTGTGTGCTCGTTTGTCACCCTTATCCTGAAAAGCTAGTAGTACCAGTTGCTCGCCACCATCGAGTCGAGTAACTTAATAGTCGAGTAATTCATTCTTGAGGTGATGTATATGCTTTTGTGTCAATGTTTGTCCTGCATAAAGTTCAAAAACTTTATTAAACTAAGTTTGTATAAAAACGGTAATTATAATATTAAGGTATTTATGGATGATAATAACCCCTGGGAAAGGCAATCGCTACTAAGCTATTTCTAATTTGTTTTGTATCGTTAATCGTAACATACGGGATTGTAATTTTTTTTTCAAGTCCCGCTGGGTTTTTTGCTGGTTCTTCGCGTGACAGACAGATTTTTTCCAAACCAGAGATAAATAAAAAAGTTTGTTAATTATAATTTATACTGAATAAAAAAGTTTCTGTTTCTGTTTCTTACCATAGGAGATGTGAAGTACTCAACACGTCAGGAATACGAAACAAGTTAATAAACGCGTTAGAATTCATAAAAACTAGTTTCAATCCATATTTTAAGCTTATGATATACATACTTTTGTTCCAAGACTTTCTTTTTTATTATTTTATTCAAGGAGCTTACAGTCTAGATCACTATATTAGAACTCACATGCTAATAAAAAGCTTCCACATAATAGGCAGAATAAATAATCATCAAATCGTTACTTAGACACAATACTTTCGGAATCTACTGCAAGAGTAGATTTAATTATTGTTGTACTATTACAGAATAAGTCTTATTCGTTGTTTTCGGAATACGTATTAAATAACCTCATAACTCGTGGGTATAAAAGTGTAATATTACATATAATGAGTGTAAGTTCTATTCGTCTAGTGACTGCCTGGTTGGTCTAGTATAGTAAATATTCGCGATTCCTGATTATGCGGTCCCGCGTTTGAATCCCTTGCCTCCGTAAGCACGTAAAGCTCTTGGTCCTGCGCCTGATCTCTCTCTCAGATCGTGTCAGATTACCGTCCCATCGGACTATGAGAGTAAGGGAGTAGAGACTACACTCGAGCTTACACTCACAATCATGCACTATAATCATGACCTGCTCAGATTCCTAGTCTCTGTTAAGACTCACCGCATTTACCGATTCGGTCTAAAAGACATTATTACTCCAAGTCAAAACATGGAGTATTATATTTTTTCCCTGTTTTTTAATAGGGGCTCTTAGTGAGATTTTACGGAGAAGCTTCGGACAATCCATTTTATTATCTTTAGGTTTCCCTTTAATCTCTTTTAGGCTTTATCCTTTTACCTCAAAGGTTTTTGTACTATTCAGAAGAACCATAGCCATAACCGTGCTAGATTACGTTGCGTCGAGAGCACGCCATACTTGTCGTGTTAAATATTGTTCACTTTCAAGCTTTTCCGTCAGCGCACTACTAGAGTGTGTAGTACAATACAGTAGAGCCAGTTTCATAAAAACTAGTTATATATGAATTCGAAAAAAATATTTCTATGTGGTTTACTCGGTAATCGTACATCTTTGACCATTTAAATGTTGTATATGAAGGAAGTAAAAGACAGCAGACTAATGTTTATAGGTGAGGACTATATTGTTGGAAAGTCTTGGGTTCGAATCCACTATATTTTAAACGCAGTGACAATTGAACTTACAGTCCACCTAGATGGTAAGTGATTACTAAAGTTAAAAGTACATGGTCACCGTTGGCACGCCACTTACAGATTTGCTAGGGGTTTTCTTCCTCGTACGATTTCTTAATGGTTGCTTGTTTGCTGCGATACAACATACGAACCTTTAAGGAACGAACTTAGTCATTTTTATAATGCCGGCAATGCACCTGCAATTCCGCTGGTGTAGCAGTTGTTCATGAGCGGAGGTTACTTTTCAGAAGCTGAGCCGCATGCTCGTTTACACAAATAGAAATTATTTAAAAAGCCAGGTAGACTGTGTGCTCGTTCGTCACTCATACTTATGTATATATATAAAGCCTTCTTTTACGTTGTTATTTAGTTGACATACATATATGAACAAATCCACACACATACACACAATTGATAAATATCTACATTACTACATTAATATTAACATATAAAAGTACAACCGTTACTAAACGCCGGCATGGGAAAAGAATCAATAATATACCTATATTGGTTATAAAGTCAACGGTAACTTCCGGGCTATCAATTTAGTACAAACAAAGTCCCGACAAATCGTTTAACTCGAATTAGAAGCATTACGTTTGATTCCACAGAGTACATTATATATACCTGGAATTTGATTCTAAACGGATAGGTATCGTTTACTGCCTTAGCTTTGTTTAAATACCGTCATTATTACATGAAAACTGAAAAGGGAGCGGCGTGTAAAATGATAAGGTATTTTTAAGAGAATTCAAAAAAATGAAAAGGTTCTCTCTGTTCGAATATAAAACCATCGAATTTGTTTATTTTTAGACAGACAGATAACACTTTATAGTACGCCAAAAGAAACCATACGTAGGAAAACAAAAGGAGATAAAAGAAATGTGATAAAATGGGTGGTTTTATCGGTAAGAGCAATCTCTTCAAGACAACCTTTGGATGGACAGTATTGCAAGAAAACAATAAAACATATGTGTGGTTTGGCGACAATAGCAACATTACTTTTATTAGGTACAAATCATAAAATAGTAATAAAGATGCAAAATATAAAGTGGTATAAAGGTACATACATACAACATACATACATTTTGCATACTTTTTTTAGCTAATTTTGATAGATGATGAGGCTTGAAATTTTGAATAAAGCTCAGAATTGGATCATCTATCATCCAGTAACCAGAAAGAATATTTTAAATAATTTGTATAAAAAATACATGTATTTTTTAAACCTCAGTAGTTTTATGTACGTTCGAAACGACTTCGCCGATACAAATCTTTCTTATTTGGTATACAGACTTATACGTCAGGAGTAGTAGCCTAAGGGCGGAAAAATAGGAGATCAAAGTTTAAGTGTAACTATTTAGACGACTTTCCGTTTTTTTCTTTAGAATAAGGGAGACGAACGAGCACACAGTCCACCTGATGGTAAGTGGACGCTCAGGCTTGTAGACATCTACATTTATCCTCTATTAAGGTTAATTTTTTAAACATATGATTTTTATATAATGTTGATTTATATTTGATATATCATGATTTTATATAATGAGATTCTATAATTTTGGATCGAAATTTCTTAAAAAGTTAATTTCATATTGACTTACACTGTAAAAAGTTCGAAGCGAATTCTAAGAACAGCTCATCGTGCTACCTACCGGAAACTACTAACTACTACTACTACTATATATAATATAAGTATAGAGTACTATTATTATTTTAATTGTCCTTGACTAACAATGATACAGGCGTTGAATGAACGTATCTTAGAAATTATAAACGTGCGTTGCGTGCGGACTTTGCAGTGACCATGTTTTGTTGTTGCTCTTACGACTATTGCCTAGCACTAGTTTAGTTATAGAACTTGTTATTATTTTAATAAAATAGGTTTCTTATATATTTCGCCGCAAATTGAAAGAGTTACTAATGGTAAAGGCTTATTATAGCATATCACAATTTATGACTGCTCGAATAAAAATCAATTCATACTAAAATAACGATAAAATATGAATCGTGAAATCATATACACACATAGTAGAGAAAGTCGATTATTATAAAGATATTTACGAATATTGAAAATGTTATGTAAGGTGATGTAATGTAATACGAGGAATGATAATGTGACATTGTAATTGTGTAAAACTACTTATACGGATTTCACAGACTGCAGACAATAGACATCCTCGACCGTCGATGCTTCACGTTTAAAATGTCCAAGATCGTCCCCACCATTACGTCAGATTTGATAGACCGCAAATTCTCGCAAAATAACAACGATTCCTACCAAATATGATATGCGAAGCTATTGAAATTAAAACACGTCCTAATTTCAAAAGAGAAGATGAATGGGTTTGCCATTTGTTTGGGACCTTATAATTAACAAAATAAAATGCAAACCCAGGCATATATTTAACAAGTGTACATTAAATATGTTCTAGATGAGTGTAATTCAGCGTCCCAACAGAGGTGATTGCTTGTTGTCATCCATCTAGACGGCAGATGTAATCCAAATTTCATCCACCCATACATCCATTACAGCCTATAAAAATCCATTGCTGAACATGTGCCACCCTAAAAAATTGCCTTTTAGGGCAGATTTTGCCATAGTTGCCACGTAGGCGGATTTGAATATGCTGCTGCCAATCTATACTCGCGTAATCTTCTGACGATTACGACACATAACCTCCAGGAGATGATAAAAGCCACTGCTTTAGTTATATTTTGGTTACGGCACGAATGGGTCGGCTGGACCAGAGAAGGACAATGGGTGAGTGAAAAGGTCTATGCATTATTATCATCAAAAATACTGCCTTTCCTTGAGCTAAGGGGATTATTTTCATTCCATTATGAAATAAATTAGTACGCAAGCAACCCGGGTCCGACTCTGCCTGCAACAAAAAGCATAGACAACTAACTCTGTCTATGCTTTTTGATGCTGCCGGTCCCACGCCCGGAAAAGAGGAGAGAACAGTTCCGCCGGAGAGAGTGGGTGTATCCGGTGGACTAACATATCCACCTGCGCTAGGATCTGCGCAATTGAGCTCCGTATGCGGGGGTGAAGGAGTCCTGGAGGGTTGAGCCGATTGTCACTGGGGTATACTGTGTTGAGAGGCAATACGCCCTCATTGGTCCGGATTTCAAGCTAAACGGCGGCCTTATCTGCTAGCCACAGCTAGGGAAATGGCCAAGAGTCCCGTCAGAAGGTCGCAGGCGAGGTGTGTGGGGGCTGCATAGTCTCCCTGAATGGGGCTAGGTGGTGGTAAAGGCCATGCTGACGTAGCAAGTGAAAGTCTACTCGGGCAGTAGGGATGGGCCTTTTCAGCCCTATCTGCCGGCTGAATCGAGCTCCCGATGTCGTGCTGTGAGCCAACTCTGCGTCCCTATATTCCCCCGGTAATCCTAACGCCTGAAATTCTTTTAATAAATAGGGCGTTCCCAAAGGTGTGGGCTCTATGGAGGGTGGAAAGCCGGGGGGACGAATTTTTACACATTAAAAAAACTATGGACAACACAAGGCCCATTAGTAGAGAGGGAGACGTGTTAGAGGTGGTTACATTAGAGTCAGTGGAACAGCCGCTAAACCGGCTGTTCCACTGACTGTACCACCCAGCATAGGTGGCCCCACTAAGCGGGGAATTTTCGCGCTGGATGTCTCTAAATCCAGTTCCAAATCCAAGGAGCTGGACACCAAAAATAAGCAAGGGACCGCGAGTAGCAAAATCTGTGGAGCCCCAAAGAACCTTTTCTCTGCTGCCTGGCAGGTGGTGAGCCGTAAGGGGAAGCGCAAGGCACCCAAAATTGTGACTGGCCCATGGACCGTCGGGTGGGTCTATCCCAGCAGGCAGTGGTGGAAAGGTCAAAAAGAAGAACAAGAAGCAGCGAGAAAAATGCCGCAGAGAAAGAGCCGCGCTCGCTGATTCCAAAAGCAACACTCAGGGAGCTGGGCAAGCTACTGCTGCTGCGGTGCTTGGGGCTGGAACCAGTAGCCATGCTGAAACTGGGAAGGATGAAAATCCAGTCCGAGCAGTAGGCGCGGCCACCGGAACCAGCTCTACGAAATCCGTCAGGAACCAGAGAGCAGACAAGCGTCCTGGAACGAAGGAAAGAGCAGCCAAAATGATGCTGGAAGAGTCCACCTCGCCGAGAGGAGAGCACAAAAAAGTGCGACTTGAACAGCAACCAAAGGCTGCAAGAACAAGTTACGCTTCTGCTGCTAAAGCAGATTTGGGTGTGGTCTTAACGTGTGCGCGTTGAGGTCACATAACAAAGGAGGTAGCTGATGACATCCTCGTGGCTATACAGAGGAAGATGATCAGTGAGGCCTGGAGTAACCAGGACCCTGATGCATCGGACCCGGTTTTTAGAGGCAAACCCGTTTACACGGAGGGTGTTCTAAAGCTGTGGTGCGATGACCAGAAGGCTCTGGACTGGTTGAATGGGAATATTAATACCCTCGACCTCAAATCCAACACCTCGCTGACTATTAAGAAACAGTCAGAGATACCACAAAGTATCAAATGTGGTATCCTTATCCCTGATGCCCAAGGTGCTTGGAAGAACTCACGTGACATTGGTCGTCTGCTTGCGTACCAGAACCGCTGGGTAAACATCAAGGACTGGCTGCTACTTAAAGCGGACAAACAGACGGACGGGTGGTTCCTCGTTGTTTCGGTGCCGGAGGATCATATCCCGACCCAAATGAAAGCCAGACACAGTCTCGCATGTGTATGTGGGGCGGTATACTTTAATTCCAGGGTCGCGGAGGAAAATTCGTTGATTCCCCACATAGCCAAGAAGCAGAAAAAAACTCGGAAGTCATGGATACCGTGGCTATGGTTGCCGGTACATCGAAATCACTGGATGCCAAGTCCAGTGAAAAAACAGCCTGCACAACCGAGCCAAAGCCCCCAGGCAGGGGAAAAAAGGGGAAGAAGTGGAAACTGAGATCAGCGGCAGCTCACTGAGCGACGAAGAGGACTGCGTTTTGCCGTCCAATTCCGACTCGATGGCTGACGATGAGACCCGCGATCTGCTGGCAGGCTTATTTTTGAGCGGGGACGGGGATGACACGATCGATGATGGCGTGCCCTTCGTTCAAAACTAGACTAGTGCAGGCCAACCTCCGCCACAGTGAGATAGCGTCGGCTCAATTACGCAAGTGGTTGGAGGCACAAAGGACGGCCATAGCCCTAATCCAAGAGCCATGGGTTGGGGCTGGTAAAATTAATGGCCTAAACAATCTAAAAAGTAAGTTATTCTACAACTCTGAGCATGACAAGCCTAGAGCGTGTAGTTATAGTACTAAAGACATCTGTGCAAAACCATTAACAGATTTCTGTTCCAGAGACATGTATACCGTATCATTACAAAATACACAGGAGGGAAGTTTAGTCGTCGCCTCGGTCTACATGACTGAGGAAGACACCCCTCCCCCTCACGACCTCGTCAGGCTAGTGAATTTCTGTGAGAGGACCGGACTAGAGGTTGTGATCGGGACGGACTCCAATGCGCATCATCCCCTTTGGGGAGTGGAAAAACTTAATGAACGAGGTAAGGTTTTAGTTGAAAATTTATTTAGCACTAACCTATTTTAAACACTAGTTCTGAACCAACCTGTATATAAATTATAAAATAAACGCTGTCGCACAGTAATCGACCTCACACTTGCAACAGAAGGAGCAGCTAAACTAATGACGGGATGGCATGTGTTGAGGGAGGCCTCGTGCTCAGAACACAGATGGATCTGCTGCGTACTACGGGTCGATATCTCCGCTGTACCACCATGGAGAAATCCCCGCAAGACTGATAAAACAATATACCTCAATAGGCTGATATCTTCGCACGCGGGTGTTAGGGGAACTAATACCATAGCAGATCAATTGCTCTTAGAAGAACAGGTAGCAGCTGTTACTAAAGCCATGATCGATAGCCACCATGAATCATGTCCAATAATCACTCCACATCAAAACACTCAGCAAAACATGCTGAGCAAGAGCTACCGTGGCCTCACCACGGTACTACTACTAAAGTACAGAACTAGACAGGAAACGTAAGAAGGTAAGAAAAGCCCTAAATAGGGCAATGAATACCTCAATGGATGAAGTCTGGTTACTATATAAGAAAGCTGAGTCTGAATACAAAAAATGTATCAGGCATCGACGGTCAACAGTGTGGCGCAAATTCTGCGGTAGCATAGAAACCTGTGAACAAGCAAATCGGATAAGAAAAATCCTAGTTGAACAGAACACGCCTGGATCCATCTCTTTAAAGAAACCCGACGGAAGCCACTCAACATCGCCAGATAAAACCCAAAGCATCCTAATTGATACTCACTTTCCAGGTTGCTGTGTAGTTGAAAGGCTGAACCAGCATGAAGTTGCACAGACACCAACAAAAGAAGACTGGGACTTAGCGCAAAGAGTGGTGACGGTGGACGAAATCATAGTTTCCATTCATAGTTTCCCACCCTATAAGGCAGCAGGACCTGACGGCTTATTCCATTTATTAATATTATTCCACCTATACGACTTATTGCACTTCTACAGGGGGGGGGGTAAAGTACTAATAGTCAGACTTGTTGCCATAATGGGAGCTTGTGTGGCTCTTAAATATGTTCCTAGGGGATAGAGGGAAGTCAAAGTCACGTTCATACCCAAACCATGTAAGAACGACGATACAGACCCTAAATCCTACAGACCTATTAGCCTCACATCCTTTCTCCTAAAGACGATGGAAAGGATGTGTGAACGGGAGTTGAGAGGGTCGGCGCTAATTAACTTACCCCTACACGAAAAACAACACGCCTATAGGCTAAGTTAATCGACAGAATCGACATTTCTCCACGTGATAACAAAGATTGAAGAGGCCATCCAAAACAAAGTAATATGTTTAGGCTCCTTCATAGACATAGAAGGTAGCTTTGACAGAACAAACTTCTTCAACATAAAAGGTGCACTAAGTAGACATAATGTTGAACCGGCACTGATTGACTGGATAGTAAACATGCTCAGTACACGAACAATAAAGATTGCTGGTAAATCTCAGACAATTCAGATCATGAAAGGATGCCCGCAGGGTGGGGTTCTTTCACCTCTCCTATGGAACACGGTCATTAATGAACTCATCAGCAAATTAAACGCTAATCATTTCTACACAGTCGGTTATGCATATGATCTGACAATACTGGTCTCTGGAAAGGCAGTAAGCATTGTGTGCGACCCGACCCAAGCAGCTCTCCATATAGTGGAGAGATAGTGCAGGGAATATGACCTAACCGTTAATCCAAACAAAATGGTTCTAGTAATGTTCATACAAAAACGAATGCTGAATAACTATCATCTCCCAAGTCTTTTCAGCACAAAACTCCAGTTGTCCTCCGAGCTAAAATACTTAGATCTTACCTTGGACAGTAAACTCAACTGGAATAAACACATAGACAACAAAGCTAGTTTCACTTTCCGGCAATACAGAAACATGATCGGCAAACGATGGGGTTTGACGCCAAAAATTATACTGTGGCTGTACAAAACTGTAATTCGCCGAGCGGGTTGGTAACCGTAGCTTTTTATTGCTTTTTGCTGTTATCGGAAAGATGATGCCGCTGCCGATATTCTGCCTCAGTTTCCCTCTGTCGCCTCTTACGACACCCATGGGAAGATACGGGGTAGTGGGTATTATTATTACCCGCAACTACACGGGGGGTAATGATGATGTACGATGAATATTTCTACATATATATTATATTTGCCGTGTAATGGCAGCGTTAAGGAATCCATCACCATCTTGACCATTGGTGGGATAATGTGACTATGGAATGTGTAACAAAAGCCATAAAAATCAAATGGCGACAATCTAGTTTTTATTTGTTATACACAGACATAAAATACCCAGACTTGCGATAAGCAGCAACGCCAAGATATCATCTAGGAACTTACCAACCCACCTTGCATATTACAAAGGTAAACACCACACATGCTAAATAGTAAAAAAATAGTAAATACCTTTTCTTAATAGTTCGAGACCACCAGTTTCGAGTAATTTGGTTCTAGTTAAATGCCTATTTGAAATATTCAGTGGAGCAGGTAACATTATCACTAAAAAGCCATCTAGACCCGGCAGAATTGTAATCCTGAAGTGAACTGTGCATTACCCACCTGTGGTTTACCGTTTGGTCCACTGGACATCACAACTGTGCTGCTGCTGAATGAGCTGCCAGTACCCATGTGGCCATCCAGATCTCCTGGAAACAAATTGTATTTTATTATTTCGAAATCTCAGGGTAGTGGATTCAAAACTATTGGTCAATGTAAGATATCATATTTATTACATTATATAAATATACCTATAT
>DWHP01009283.1:0-10253 GCA_018247895.1 Parnassius honrathi | reverse complement strand
GATTGAGGGAATAGAGAGTGCACCTGTGCTTGCGCATACACTTGGGCACTATAATCCTGTCCTGCGCCGTTGGCTAGATTCCGCTGAGGCATGCCGCCGTGGTCGAAATTCGGTCTGGAGGACATTACAAAAATTATACATTATTATAATCAAGTAACCAGTGGTATAACAAAGCGCTAAAACAGCCGCTTAATAGGTATATGTAATGGCTTTACCTTCATAAATAAGTGCTACAGTAGCGATAGAGAACTTCTCAATCGCTTCTATCCACTGAAAAACATGCACAAAAACGCACACTAGCAGCGCACCTATTGTATACGTACCTAAGTCTTTTTTATTATTTTGTGTAGTTCAAGGCCTAGCTTAGTTAGGTATTCAAATGGGATGCATTATAGAATCGTAAATGCGAAAGCGAAGAAAGAGTCTGATTACAATTTTTTGAATTTGGTTATTAAAACGGTTTGCAAACAGTTCTACTATACTCGTAGTAAGTAGATTTGATTTGATTTTTTGTTATACACAGAAGGTTGTTTGAATACACACGTGGGCTGAAAGATTGCTGCCTTGCGTCTGGATGGCGGGTGGTCCCTGGTGTCATACGAGTAACTGATAACGGGCTTAGATTAATGTTTTATATTGTAATGTATTTATGTAGCTTATTATTAGAATAATCTTTCAAGCTAAAGTAAAAGGAAGGTTGCAGCCTATATTCGTACCACTGAGCAATACCTCCTCTCATTTCACAGAGGGTTTTAGGGAAAGGAAGTGTCCACTGCGAAGTCCCATTGCGTGTTAGTGGACTTGTGAAATCTTTGATCTTTTTTTTAACTTCGCAGACATGCAGGTTTGTACACGATGTCACTGCCGAGCACGTGTTAAATCAGCACTTAAAATTGCAATTAACGATTTCATTGGTTCGGCGCGGATCAAACCCGTGTTGCTCGCATACTGTAAAATATACTATGAGCGCTTAACCCCTGAGCAACAACTGCTCTTTTCGTTTCATCTTTAAAGTATTAGTCTTAGTAAGGCTGGTACTGTGTAAATTTACATGTATCTCCTATTAACAATATTACAATGTACCTATATTAAATATAATAAATAAATGTCTTTTTCGAACCTACTTTGGCCGTTTTCTTAAATATTATGTCCGATCACATTAGCTTTTATGACGACCAACATTAGGCGCCACAAATAGATAGAAGAAAAAAGTTTTGATTTAAAATTTGATGACAAATATGGAGAAACACAATGTTTAATTTGAAATAAGTAGGGGTGTGAACACCGACTATGTATTACTATATAGTCAGTTCACGCCACTACTTATTCTATTTTTAAAGTTTGTTTAGAAAGTACAATAACTAATAAATAACTTATTCTAGGGATTTCATCTCAAGCGAAAGCCCACTGGAATTTTAGTTGATGTTGCATACACGCTGGTACTTAGAGGCTTTACGATCTTGTCTAATAAACAAAACGGCACTGTTCCTTGTTTACAGTAAAAGCTTAGTTCAAATAGATTAACCATAGTGTTGTTAGAACTAGGATATTTTATATGTTTAGGTAAGGGCTTGGGCCTCATTAAAATAAAAATCTTTTAAAAACAATTTTGTTCTTATACTCACCACGCTGGCGGTCAATTGTTTTTTTTAAATAAAATAGAACTAACAAATTAACTTACAGTGTATCCGATAGTAGTGGCTACTACAGCCTATGTACTCACCCAACCACCTTTAAATGAAGAAGACTACAGATGTGTTAGTGTCACCTATGAAGAATAAGATGGAATGTCTTACAGCCTAAATATATTATACAGGCTTTCTATCTTTTTTTTTATAGGATAGGGGTGACAAACAAGCACACAGTCCACCTGATGGTAAGTGGTTGTTGCGGCCAATAGACATCTACATCTATCCTCGATCACGAATCAAAATACAGATGGGTTGTCACCCGTGAAGACTAAGATGGAATGCCTCTTTTCCAATAAAAAGCGTCTCCGGTTCTCTACACTCATCATACGAAACACAGCAGCGTTTTACGCTGGTATTCCGTGAGAGCGTGGCCCTGCCCGTAGTTGTACCACGTAAAACCCTTCAGAACGAAACTCAGCAGCCGAAATAGAAAATGGTAATAGATGCAGAGCTAACAGGCCTGCATTCGCAATGCCGCATGGTTTCTTTTATGAGTCTATAGAAATTGGATTCGTATATTCCATTATAATGGCGGAAAGTCAGTAGGTACTAAATTAAATAGGCTGTACTAAATGAATGAATAAAGGATATTTCGATAAAGTTTTCACTATCTGTCGGACTTTGGATTGTCATTTGTTAGAAGCGAGCATCGCGTATGTACAAGTGAGCCTACTTTACTTTAGTAAACAGTTTTATCCACATTAAATTTGCGTAAATCTAATTACTACACAATGGTTTCAATTAAAAAGAACAAGCGTCTTCGCAACTCGTCTGTACGTTTTTTTAGTGTGTATGTTACACAATATTTTAGACAATTTTGTACCAATTTTAATGATTCCTTCTTATTATATTGATTATACCTCGTGATAACCATACCATATAAGTAAATTTTAAGAAAATTCCACTCCTAAAGTTAAAAAAATTGGGAGTGAATTTTTTAATGTTTCGATGACTTTGAGCTTGTCATCTGTCTTAGACTATTTATATACTGGAAAATATTTCTTATTTACTGTTATCAGAATGTCGGAGGCATTCCTTAATTCGTTCTAGCAATAAATACATGCTAGACGTAATGGGATGATGTATTATTTCACTCCACCATCATACGTCACATAATAGTTACTAAAACCTTGTTATAAGTAGTTAAGTAATTTAAGTCATAATATGCAAGCAACCTGAGTTCTGAGAAACCTGCAATTTAAAAGAATATTTCAAGGATATGCTCAGTCCGTCAACACACAATACGGCAGCGCGGCGGACTCTTCTCTTCTCCGAAAGCTTCTTGAGAAAAATTTGAGAATGCCCTGTATCTCTCCGTAGAGAGTAGATAATTTGCTTTTTGTTTTCTTATCTGTATATTTGTTTGTGGTGTACAATAAAAGTATATTCATTCATTCATTCATAGTTGTGTTCTGTGGCCGGTAAACAACGGGACTATTATTACTTTACTTTCCTTAGATGATGTTAAGGTTTAGCTGAAATTTTCAGGTTTTGTTTGACAGGTACATGAATAAATATCCTGCAATACTGAATTCTATTTTTAAACCTTATGGAATTTGATTACTCGTAGTCATCACACTGTAAGTTAGTACATACTGTCTATATTATTTGATAATCGCGTCTGCATATTTACTATACTGACTGGCTTTGTATTTAATATTCCGTATCAAACATTTTATCTGTGTGGGCTGGATGATGTGCACAACAAATTTATTTGCAGAACATTTCACTTAGATATTTGGAATGAATTATTGCATCGAAAATAAGTCGTAGAAAATAAATTGTTAACTGGAAACGAGTTATTTCATCTTAGTCCTCAGGAGTAGCAACGCATCTACATTTTGATTATTAATCGAGGATAGATGTAGATGCTTATGGGCCATAGCATCCACTTACCATCAGGTGGACTGTTTGTTCGTTTGGCCAAAGCGTTTGGCACTCATATTCTATAAATAGTAGGGACGCGATTTCACACTGAAGTGTATGCATTGGTATCCCATGTTATTAATTGTTTGGTTGCGTTGATATTTTCATTCCTAAATGTTGTTGGTACCTATTTTTTATTTTACTTTGGAAAAGGTATAAAATTACTACCAAATTAACTGAATATATTTTATCAAATATCTATGTTTTTAGATAATTGCCTATTTAGATCTATCCGAATTCATCTAGTTTATGTATGGATAACAGTCAAAACCGTTTTTCTGAAGATGCATCCGGCGCGTTGCGGCCGCGCTGCGAGTGCCCGTTGACAGACAAATGCGCGGCAGGAAGATGGCGTCGTTAGCGCTGTCGTCGCTTCGGCCATAAACGTAAATAAAGCGCGGGAAGAGCGACTCTCCATTTTTCTGTTGCGTTCGGAAATGCATTTTGTTCTCGGTACTGGGATAAAAGTTATTTTAAATTTCACGACATTTTATGAGTTGAAGCATGAATCGTAAAGGAAGAAATCTAATATATAAAAATTAATTTTTGTTTGTTCGTATTTTATGCGCTGCCGTACCGTTCATGAGATTGCGCTATAGGTGGTGCGCATATTGTACCGACAAATGTATCTGAAAATTATATGTATATTCCGAAACTTCAATAATTATTATCATTCTTGATTAAACCATATAACTCTTTCAAATTTAAAACGATATTTCCACAACTATTTCGTTTGTGGCAGCAGAGAGTATTTAATAAGTAAAGCAGTTTAAATTTTGTAAATTAACCCTAAACTGAGTTTATGAGACAAGTAAAACTCTATTCTTCATTTGCCTTTACAATATACACATTGTTAAATATCGGTTGCAATTGCCATTATCGTAAGTTAAGTTACAACCCGGATAACCACAAATAACTTGGAATGAAGCATGAAAGTCACAGACATAAAAGATTATGCAGAAAGACAGATGCGTTTGTCATCTCTGAGGACTAGAACGAAATGATGGACCGGAACATGGCAGTAGTTTCATTGTTACTTCACGACGGAAACAAGAAGAAATTATGAAATTAACTAATTAATATCAACCAAAACGGACCCTTAGACAAAACTACCTCCTAGTGATCTTTTAAAGATTTATGCCAGTACACGATTATGATCATCAGGAATCTTATTTCAATCAGGAATGAATCCGCTACCAGTCATAGTAATGTTTAGGTACTGCTGAACTGACTGTCATCAGTTGGCATGGATCATGTAAATGTCGTTCAAATCCCCTAAAAAGTCAATAGGTACGTCTTTAGTTAAATAGTATTATATAAAATCAATCAAATCAATAAAAATTTATAGTTCAAAGCAACATTGTCTCGTAGTGTTAATTTTTTTTTTCAGAGGAATGTTGAAATAAACATACTGCCATGTGATATTACGGAATAGTGCCAGCAAAGTAAGCGCTAATTTATCTACGTATCGTTTTCTAATTATAATCTGCAACATTGTTCTCTTTTGTGACTCATTTAACTTCCTATTAGCCAGTGATGTATTGCAATTTTTTTTTTGTGTTACAACACATGTGGGTTGATTTGGAAGGGACATCCTTAAGCTCCGCCTAAATATATATCCATCTCGTTTTCACAACAACTCAAACGCAGTAAACAAGCGAGAGGCGAGAGGAACGGTTTACAGCCACGCCTAGGTATAATTTGTACCGGCAATAGCATTCTGGCACAAGAGGTTAAGTGGTTTGGTTTAACTTTTATGTTTTTAATAGGGTTAATTTACAAGAAATTATTATAAATTATGTCTGAGGATATAAAACACGACTGATTAAACTTATTTTATGGTGGCGTGACCGACAGTCACGTTTGTGTCTGATTCTGACTAACTGAGTATGGCGCAGGCGTATGGATTTTAAATGAGAAGAAAGTCGATTTTTTATAGACAAAAATGGGTACGGGTAGACGTGGTAGAGCAACGCTACCGTTATAATATTATGGTTGTAGTACGAATGGGTCGACTCGACCGGGGAAGGATTACTTTCAAAGAATAGCTGTGTAAAATAGCGGCTTAATGCTGCTGTGTTTCGTACGGTGAGCGTAGAGAACCGGAGTTACTGGAAACGAGGCATTTCCTCTTAGGCCTCAGGGGTGACAACGCATCTGAATTTTAATTCTTGGTTGAGGATAAATGTGAACTTCTGTGGGTCACTGCATCCAATTACCAGGTGGACTGTGTGTTTGTTTGTCATACTATAAAAATATCACTCAATATCCCCGACGCTTCAAGTACTTTGAGGCATAAATGCTCACGGGGCGGGGTATTCTGAGATAAAAGGATAAAGTTCGACCGAACCACCTTCATTCAGCTTTTTTAATTTTTTGGTCCGGTCACCTTTAGAAATCTACCCTTTTTTGCAATTAAAAGCTCACAAAAATTATAGATTTCTAGTAAGGATAATTAAATTAACTAATTCCTAACGCTATTGAAGTTAACCTAATTTCAATAGAAAAGTGGTAGGATACTACCGCCGATTTGGGATCCTGTCTTCCTTTTTCTGCAGGCATTTATCTACATAAGTCTAATAAAACAGTAGATATCGCTGCGACAAGTATGATCTATTGTGATCTCTGCTTTGACTCTAGTTAACTGTTATTATAACTTTAGTGAACAAAATCGGCATATTCCTGAGTTGCTTGGGCCCAGGATAACCTTGTACTTTTGCAATGTCCACTCAAGACTCTTTCTAAATTATGGCAACAGATTTTTACTACTGGGATACTGTAATTAATAAAATGAAATCCAATTCCAAGTATATGGTCTCACTTCGAGATACAGTACTTGAGCTGATTCCGTGTAGCTCGAGCCAAATTTTATAATTAAAATCTTTTAATATCGGGACGTATAACACAATAAAAATAAGTGAAATTAAACGTGATGAAAAAAATTTACTGTAAAAAGAAACTAAATTTGACTTAAAAAACAAAAGAAATAAAATAATTGATTTTCACATAAGTAATACATAGTTTCTGAGGTCGGGGCTTTAGGGTAAAAGAGGGTAATGGGAGTCACTTAAGCGAGAATTAAAATAAAAGCTTGTTTTACACTGAAATCTTTACTGAAACTATAAAATAACAAAATTTACTTATTTAGCTAACAATTGAGATCAGTTTTAATCACTTCGGTAATCAACTATGAAAATAATGACTGTTCAAAAAAATAACAGATTTGACCTCCATTGCACTGAGGTGAGGGTAATGGTAGTCACCCTGTCAGAGTCAAACAAAATTTAACACTAATTCTTCGATATATTTTTTTAGTTGGATGCGGTTTGTTCTTTTTATCAAAAGTTTGGTTTTTGTATTTCACCCCTATTTATCTTATGTAGGTACATATTTATTATTTCAACCTTTTGAGAGGACTACCGAATATCACAAGTTCTAGGTAACAACTAGAGGGTCGTCTGAATAGCTACATTAAAAACTTTTTTTCAAATTTGAACCCTTACCATTTTTTAATTTAATATAGGAACACCCATAATAGTAGTGTACTTCAACACGCTATTAAAGAAAAGAAGAAGCAATAAAATCAGTTTTGCCATTTCTAAGAAATCGGTGAGTATATAATCATAAAAATATAGGCGTCGAATTTAAAAATCTGACCTAATCATTTTTTGAACTGCGTAAAAATCCGCAAAAAAAGGACTTGTAAATATTAAGAGCCGTGGTAACTCAAGGGCTAAGCGCTCATTGTAAGTTTCACAGTAGCGAGCAACCCGGGTTCAATTCCCGCCGGCACAAATGAAATTGTTAATTGCAATTTTGCGAAACTTGCATGTCTGAGAATTAAGGAAACACAAAAGGTTGTGGTGCTCGGCAAGAGCCTGGGGGACTGGGAAGCGCGCAGTTTGCGTGCTAGAGTGGCAATCTCCCCTATGTCGATGCTCTGGATAGCAGAATAAGCTGTTTCCAGGTCATCGGCCAATGAGGATTGTGCCTGGTGTGGAGACTCTGAGGATGCCGATATGGACCCTGAGAGGCCTGTGCCAAGCAGTGGCACTTATATAGGCTGTAACTTTAAGTTTTGACTTTTCAAGTATTAATCATATCACCACCCTGAGAAAGCGTTTCGATGAGTGCAGATTGGCATGGCCTACCTAACTTGCAGAAGACTAGTAGATTGCTGATAAATCCCAATGTCGTATTGTGTATCAGCGATATAATCAAGCGACAGTAAACTAGCGACAGACTAAATATACCGTGCGCAGACCGAGAAACTCTCTCTCGGACCCGCCCAACAAGCTTTCGGCTGACCTGAACTGCCTCCTGGTAGCTCAGGCCGAGCCTACTTAACACATCTCGTAATCTGCCTTAGTTAGGCACACTTCTAAGCAGCTTTTCGCCGCTTGCGCCCTCCTTTCTACCAAGTCCAAAGCCAATGCGGTAAGCCAATCCCAAAAGGCGGTGTTTAGTGGGTAAAAGTCTCCACATAACCACGCAGCTGGCTGCGTGGTATACTATGAGCATTCACCGCCTCCCTCCCCCGCTTTCCGGAGGGTTGCCATTATTGCTTCGGGCGCAAAAAAAAAAACTAAATATATATTGTAAGTAGTATGACAATGACAGGCGAAGTTTCCGCCATTGTTATTTTTTAGCACAGCCTTCGACATAACCATTTTAAGATACTTTTAAAATGGTTATGTCGATTGCCTACTGTAGTCTGTAGAGTAGGAGTGGGTGATAAAAATGTAAAATATAGTTATTAAATCTATACTTATTGTTACGGCCCTGAGTTGCCCAGACCAAGGTCGACTAGGTTAGAGCCCGCGAATAACCAGCTCTAGACTGACAAGATTCCGATTTAACTCGAGGTTCAGTCGCGAGCACAATTAGCTCCAGACGCGGCGCTGCCGGAGCAGCTTCAAACCAACTAACACGCAGCGCGCCGGCGCCGGCTAAAACTAGCAGACTCGATCGGCCGCGCCCTCTAGAGGAATGCAGTCCGTCCAAACGTTGAACCGGTTCTCAATCGGGCGCAAATACTTATTGTGGTTGTGGTTGATAGCTGGACTGACTCGCTCTCTCACAAAAAATCGATCTTTAATCCTTTAATCAATTCGAATTTAAGTCAAAAAAATCTCATCAATCATCATTTACGCGCGGACGAAGGCGCGGGTAACAGCTAGTAATAAAATACATGGTACAAGGTACATGAGTATATAGAAAATTTTAGAAAGCGTGGCAACTCAGGACTCTACTGATATTATTAAATAATTAAATAAGTATATATTATTAATATAGAAAAATTTCAAGCCGGCATCTTCATTTTCTTTGCTATTTAACAACCCTTAAAATCCACTACTGTGCTAGACTACATACATATATACGTATATGTAGTATGTGATAGACTATTTATATTATACTATATTATATATAGATTCACTTTTCACCACATTCATTCTTTATGAGTGTTCACCCACTGTTCTTTCTTAATCAAAATCACAACATCTGGCCAACCACTTTTGTTTAATATACCAAATGCATTCAACTATTTACTTGTACCCATGACCCACGTAAGTACAAAAGTGTAAATAATTTCTTCATAGCTTCTAATATTAAATACATACTAATAAGCTTATATGAACCCGCAGTGTTGCCAGTTTGCTTGTGTTTACACGAAGTGTCGACGGACAGGTCCAATCACCGGGCTATGTGTAAGCATCAGATATATTTACAGCTATACGATGACCGACGTGGTATATGTGATATAAATAACTTCACTTTTAACGGTGGCTATGTGCATTCTTTTTATGGTCTAACTGTAGAGCGCATGCAGAAAGAAAAAGCGTTAAAAGTTTTCTTTAAATGATTGTATAACAAAGTACAATTAGTTCTATTTGTAAACCAGAAAATGTGAAACAAACTTACAGAAAATCTGATGTACGTGATTATTGTAGCCTATAGACACCTAAAACCAACTTCAAACAAAGTGTGTTTGAAGTTGGTTGCAGTGCGTGGCTTTTCCACGTAGGTACTAAAGGTAACTGTAGTTAAATAACAAATGTAACGCGAATAGGTCGGTTCGGCCGGGGTAGGACCTTTCACAGTATACCAGCGTAAAATAGCAGCTTTATACTGCTCTTTCGTATGGTGTGTGTAGAGATCCGGAGACCCTTTTTTACTGGAAACGAGGCATGCCATCTTAATCCTCAGGGGTGACAATGCGTCCGCATTTTGATTCTTTGTCGTGGAAAAATGAAGATGTCTATGGGCCACAGCATCCACTTACCATCAAGTGGACTGTGCGCTCGTTTGTGCTCGACTGTGCCCTTGTTCTATAAAACAATACCTCGGTGGTCGAAGATGAGAAGACCCTTCAGACCGGAATACAGCAGTGCGAAATTGGTGAGCGGTGGGTAAAAATAATCATATCTAATATTCTTAAATATTGAATATTAGAAATAATTATTTTTTATAAAATGCTAATTTCTGAGTAAAGTAAGGTTATTTGTACGAACTTAGAGTCATGCATTAAATAGGTAATCCGCTATGTATGATATATATTTTTACGTGGTAGAGCCATGCTGCAGCTATATTAACTGTATAGTTGTAGCATGAATGGGTCGGCTCGACCGGGGAAGG
>DWHP01009282.1:0-10253 GCA_018247895.1 Parnassius honrathi | reverse complement strand
ACCCAGTTTTTACCCAGTAATTTCACTATTAATACAAAAACAATATTCTTTCATCACCCCGTTTCTTAGCGTTGTTAGGCCGTCGCGAACAATTTTAGACAACATTAACTTCTCATTTATTAAATAAAAGAAAAAAAAGGTTTTCTTATCAGTCACTACGCTCAAAGAAAAAGACACTGCATATATGAAATAAATAAATAATTATAATTGCATAAGTTGATAAAAAATGCTATGCAATAATTTTCAGTCGGCAGTCCCCGAGTGCCACACGTATTTTTATATAGTATAAAGGTGGCAAACGAGCACACAGTCAACCTGATGGTAAGTGGTTACTGTGACCCATAGACATCTAAATTTATCCTCGATAACGAATCAAGATGCAGATGCGTTGTCACCCATGAGGACTGAAATGGAATGCCTCGTTTCCATTAAAAAGGCCTCTGGTTCTCTACACTCACCAAACGAAAAATAGCAGCGTCAGCTGCTATTTGACGCTGGAATTCTGTGAGAGCGTGGCCCTACCCCGGTCGAGCCGACCCATTCGTGCTACAACTATATCAGTAATATAGCTGCATCATGATTCTACCACGTAAAAAAATGATGTCCAATGGTATTAAATGTACGTAATGTGGTATTAAATGACTACAGCAGTCCATTAACACCTGTAGGCCACTCAAAACAAATAACACTACAATCGCATCTGAGGACAAATAAAGTATGCCCCTATGAGGCAATCAATCAAATGCATGGCAGAATTTTATGTACAGAAGAAAGACTTTTAGAAGGTTGTAATAAATGGATAAGTTTTTTCAAATTTTTGTGTGTAATTTATTTTAGAGTATTACTTTCACAAATAACTAGCGATCAGCCCCGGCTTCGCACGAGTGATTTCTGGATCTTCACAACAGCGCCATCTACCGAGACCAAACGTGAATCAAGCTATTTAAAGACCCATTCAAGCACATATTAAAAATCGGCCGAGCAGTTTTTGAGTTTAAGCGAGACTAACGGAGAGCTATTTGTTTTTATATATAAAAATAAACTCGGACAAAATTTATACCAAATTTCATTAAAATGTCTTTAGCCCTTTGAGTGTAATTGAATGACTAACATCCAAACAGAGAAACACTCACATTTATAAAATTACTCGCTGTTCCCCGCGACTTTCAACGACGTGTAATTTATAAGAATTGTATTTCATGTTTCAATTTTTTTGCGCGGTACCCTCATTCTTTTTCTAAAATAAAGTACCGTGAAAGGGGATGAATAGAAACAAGTCCGGTGATTTGGTTAAGTTATGTCTAGGTGTTTCTACAAATCGGGAACGTGTATTTATTTCTACTGTTTATTATATACGAGCATTTTCTTTATTTTGGCATCATCTTGTAAAATCTAGAAACAACTTTATCAAATAACCAGACTTGTTTCTATTCACCCCGCGATTTCAATTCAGCCCATTTTACGGTAGCCTAAGTTACTTCTTATAACATAAGCTATCTGTCAGTGAAAATCCCTTCGAAATCGGCCCAGCCATTTCAGACTAGCCGGAACAAACAGACAGACTTATAATTCCCATAATATATACTTTCAAATGCATTTAGTTAAAGGTTAAAAACTGTTATTTAGACATTAAAAACAGACACTTCAATTTTATTCAGATAATTTTAAGACTGTCGCACTGAACACAGTGAATCTTTATATGTAGTTAGTTGTTATATAATATCTTATTTAATAATGTATTGAATAAAAAAACAACATTTTATAGTCACATAAATTTATTACAATCACTTAATTCTCGATAAATAATACGCGATCGGACGTATTCAATAAATACAAACAAAAAATGTGCGAAATTTGCACCACTTGGCCAACTTCGCAAAATAACAAAATAGTTATTTTAAATAATTTACATGATTCAGTTTAATAGCTCGCTTTCGAAACACTCTACAAGCCAGTGCCGCCATTTGTTTTATTTTTACAACAGTGCAACAACTCAATATTGGTAACTTAGTATATGTATAATCAACATCTTATTCATAGAGTAGGGGAGCTGATTCCAGGAACTTTTTTCTCTGATCTTATGCAAGAAAGATATTAATACTGCTTATTATATTTACGAGTATATTTTTATTTAATAGATTTGCATTACCCAGAAAAAAATGACTCGCCTACTCTACCTACTTACCATGTGTATCGACAACTGCAAATCGGAGATAGTTTCGGTTTTTTTTAATTCTAATTACAGTCCGGCAAGGATTGTCGCCGGGTCTTCCACTCCTTCTTTGATCTTTCTAAGGAACAACACAGCTTCACGGCCATCAATTAATCTGTGGTCGTAAGTGAGGGCAATATACATCATTGGTCGGATCACAACTTGACCATTTAACGCTATAGGCCGCTCAAATATACCGTGCATTCCCAAAATCGCAGATTGAGGTGGATTGATAATAGGCGTACCCATGAGGGACCCAAATACGCCACCATTGCTGATAGTAAATGTACCACCATCCATCTCTTCGACAGTTAACTTACCCGTCCTGGCCTTTTCTGCTAAGCCAGCAATAGTCAACTCGATGTCAGCATAGGTCATAGTTTGAACATTCCTGATTACCGGCACAACTAAGCCTTTTGGCGTAGCAACAGCTACAGAGATATCTACGTAATCGCGGTAGATTATTTCGTTTCCTTCGATTACTGCATTGACCACAGGTTGATCCATTAAAGCATTGGCAGCAGCTTTCACGAATGGCGACATGAGTCCAAGCTTCACACCATGTTTCTTGGTGAAAGCATCCAGATTCTTCTTACGGAAGGCCATGATATGGGACATGTCGATTTCATTGAATGTGGTCAACATGGCGTTGGTGTTCTGCGCTTCCTTTAAGCGCTGGGCAATTCGCTGACGCATCCTGTTCATTTTCACGCGTTGCTCGGTTCGGGTGCCAGAGATTTCCTTCGAGTAGTCCGCGGGTGGGACCTTAACCGTAGCAGTTTCGATAGCTTGAGCGTGGCGGATTGCTGCTACTGGGATGGATGAGATTGGAGCAGCTGGAGGAGGAGGAGTAGCTTTAGGTGATGGAGGGGCTTGAGGTGGAGGAGTTGGAGCAGATTGGGGTGGGGTAGGCGGAGGTGGTGGAGTAGCCGCTGCCGGTGGTGGTGTTGGCGTTGCTTCCACTTTAGGTGGTTCTGGTGCAGCCGCCGCTGCTTTCTTCGGCGCTTCGCCAGTTATTTCCAACCGGAACAACTTCTGACCAGCTTTTACTGTGTCTCCATCATTAACATACAGCTCCTTTATGACTCCATGGGCTGGAGCCATGACAGGAATTGCGGTCTTATCAGTTTCAATCTCTAAAACTACTTCGTCAGCCGCTACAGCGTCTCCAACTTTCTTGTCAAGTTTGACATCACCTTCAGACACTGAGTCAGGAAATCCGGGCGTCATAACATCCTGTTCCTCGTACAATGGTCTTGTGAAGTGGATCGAAGCAATCTGATTATGAGATGTAATAACCCTGGCGTGGACTAGCCTTGTTTGCGGTAGAGCACCTAAGGCCTTGGGCACTTCAGTGGACCTGTACCGGAAGCTTTGACTTTGCCTCCGGTATAAAGTTTGTAAATGTTTAGAGCAGCGCCGCAACATATTTACTCCAAATTATCACTTCACCCTGAAATAAAAAAATAGTGAACATGAATAACTGCTACATATTATTATAATCATTTTTAGGTTCAGCTTATGTCCAAATTTCCAGGGGCCTTTGCAATATGAGGCATCAACATATATAAAAATACGTAACGGATTATACGTAACAGTGCTAATCGTATTATTTATGGACAATGGCCTTGTAGTCAATGCTACAATAAAAGAAAAAGAAATTTGGTAGAATTTTAGTATGAAAAAATTACAAAATTCTACTTATATTCACACCCAACTTTTAAATATAGAATTTAATACAACAGGTGTAAAATTAAAATATAATAATATTCATACTATTTG
Source organism: Parnassius honrathi (assembly GCA_018247895.1). Lineage (NCBI taxonomy): Eukaryota > Metazoa > Arthropoda > Insecta > Lepidoptera > Papilionidae > Parnassius > Parnassius honrathi. The sequence goes on along the minus strand of DWHP01009282.1, from coordinate 6,259 downwards.
ATTCAATGTGCAGGTAATTATATGCCTTGTCATTATTTACTAGGTAAATATTCACTGTCCATCTTAACGACATATAAATAACGATAAAGTACCTATCACAAGACGGTCAACAATTGTATTGATTTAGCAAATTTATTTGATAAAATGATAAGTTCTTAACGTAGAACTGTGTGAGCAGCAAAAAAATTAATAAAACCCTGGCATCCATTTATTTGTCTGTCTCTAAACAAATGTTTTCAACTATTTTTAGACTACATATAAAAATATTGAAACTGGACTTACAATTAGTTTATAAAATAAAATCTGAATGCGTAAATAGTAAAAAATTCATAATGAACAAAGGGAAATTGGTGTATTGACCCAACGAGCGATGTAGCGGCAGAGTAAGGATATCCATACCCCATATTACCCTGTGGGTATCGTAAAAGGCGACAGACGGAAACAAACCAGGAGAAGACATCAGTGTCTACCTAGGTACAACAAAAAAAACCGTTTTGCCAACCTGCTTGCCAAACGTGACAACAATGGCAAACATAGGGGATGTGGATATGAGGCTATCTATGGGGAGGCCTCTGTTCAGCAGTGGACTTTTGTTTGGCTGTAACGGTGTAACATAACCGTCTCGTGGCGGTGTATGAATATCTACTACTCCATATCGTCCAGCTGGTGTCGTAAGAAACGATAGAGGGTAAATGACACAGGTGATAGGCAGCAACATCTTCCTAATAACAATTTAAAATAATAAAAATCAACATGTGGAATTCATACGCAGTAGAACTGAAACCTCCAGTAACTTGCAATAATGCCATCTTCTTCTTTTTATAGGATAGGGTGACAACCGAGCTCACAGTCCACCTGATGGTAAGTGGTTGCTGCAGCCCATAGACATCTACATCTATTCTCGATTACAAATCAAAATGCAGATGCATTGCCACCCGTGAGGACTAAGATAGAATACCTCATTTCCAGTGAAAAGGATCTTCGGTTCTTTACACTCACCATAAGAAACACAGCAGCATGAAGCTAATATTTTACGCTGGTATTTTGTGAGAGTGTGGTCTTTCTCTAGTCGAGCTGACCCATTCATGCTACAACTATACTACTAATATAACTGCAGCATGGCTCTACCATGTATAGATCCAGCTACTTCATTCTATATGTAAAGTCATTTTTTTGAACAAAAACTGATTGATTCTCAAGGTAGTACGTATAATAGATGCTAAATGGCCTAAACATGACTAATTTAATATAATATTCTATCTCATTTATTCTCAGACTAAATCCATATAGATATAAATAATATAGATATAAATGTTCGTCTTTTTTTAGTGTAGCTTTTTCGTTTCATCGAGTTTAAGATCACATTTATTCTAAAGAAGTCTTCTGTTCAAAAAACTGCGATTGCCAACCTGCTAGCCAAGTATGGCAACAACGGCAAAATTCCCCCTTAAGGCAATCTATGAGGGAGGCCTATATTCAGCAGTGGACTTTTTATAGATTGTAATGGATGATGGATGGAACAATGTAACAGACGAAATGAGCCAATTTTTTGGATTGAAAATTTTTAATCTCCGTAGTTGGACTACCACTTATAATGGTGCACTAATCATTTTTTATAGACTAAGGTGATGATGCGTTGTCACCCCTGAGGACTAGAATATAATGCCTCTTTTCCAGTAAAAAAGGGTCTGCAGATCTCTACACTCGCCATAGGAAACACAATATTATTTTTTAAATTTAATTTACACAGTTGTATTTTACGCTACCAGCGTTTTATGAGAGCATGGTCCTTCCCTGGTCGAGCCGACCCATTCGTACTACAACCATAATATAGCTGCAGCATTGCTCTACCACATATGAAATAGCACGCACTTAATTGATTTTATTTCTATAACCCTTCTGTTTTACATGTCTTGCAGTAAAATATACATTAATTATACATATACTTAATTATTTCACTAAACAGCACCAATTAATATAAATGGTGAGACAAAGTGTTGCATGACATGCATGACACTGACTATGACAATACATTCTTAACACATCTTCGTACAGCATGTGTAGATAGATATGAATGGACAACAACTTACAAAACTTGGGTTCAAGACTTAATCAGAACCTATTCTTCATTGCATGTAACAGTCCACTGCACACATGTACCTCTACAGTTTAAATGTATTTCAGTCAATGCAGCCAAGATTTTAGTTCACCAGTGTTTGCACAAACCCAGATGCACTCTCTTTACCATAAATTAATTATTTATTTGCCACAAATATTTTAACAATTAAATGGAATCCTGGCTTCTAAACTAGTTTTAATAAATGTATCTTAGAAATCAGTGTCCTCCCCAATTAGTGTACAATTACAATAGATTCTGGCAACTTAAGAATAATTAGGTTTCAAGTTACAATTAACTAACATGCAGTAATCGAAAATCAAGTAATGAGAAAAAAATGTTGCATGGATAGTAGTTGTGTGTGTGCATGTGTGTGTGGTGTGTGTGTGTGTGTGTGCACATGCATGTGTTGCATCTATTTAAATGTAAATGTAAAACAAATCAAATCTAGCACAGAAAATTATTAATTTACTTAATTCAACAATTTTGGCCCTGATTGATTTTTTTTAGAGCATTGGGTGACAAACGAGCACACAGTCTACCTAAAGATAAGTGGATACTGTGGACTATAGATATCCACATTTATCCTCAATTAAGAATTAAAATGCATTCTCACCCTTGAGGGCTAAGATGGGATGCCTCGATTCCACTAAAAAGGATCCCATACTCTACACTCGCCACACAAAAAACAGAAGCATTACACTGCGTTTTACACTGGAATTCTGTGAGAGCATGGTCATGCCCCGGTCGAGCTAACCTATTCGTGTGACTACTATAATATAGCTGCAGTGTGGCTCTACCACATACTCGTTGTAAGTACATAGATTTATACAGGACCATGAACTTGGTAATTTGGTATTTTGATAAGTACAAAAATAATAAGTGTTTCTTTAATGAAAAAAGGGTGACAAGCACACAGTCCAACAAATAATAAATGACTGCTGTGACCCAAGGACATCTAGATATATCCTCGATCAAGAATCAAAATGCAGGTGTGTTGTCACCTCTGAGGACTAAGCTGGAATACCTTGTTTCCAATAAAAATCGTCTCCAATTCACTACATGCACTGTACTAAACACACAAGCATTGAACTGCTATTTTATGCTGGTATTCGGTGAGAGTAGGGGTAATATATTTTATTTTTGCATTATGTTTTTAAAGTTTATTTTTATAATTAATATATTAATACCCATCTTAATATATAATATTTTCTTGCATATTTATATACACACATTAATTTATTACTAATCTGTGATTTTGTTATGGAGTCGTGTTAGCTCAGATGGTTAGCGCTTGCTGTAAATATCACAGTATGCGAGCAAACCGGGTTTGGTCCCCGCCGGCACCAATGAAATTGTTACTTTCAATTTTAAGTTCTGATTTACCACATGCTTGGCGGTGCAGGAAAACATAGTGAGGAAACCTGCATGTCTGAGAAATAAGAAAAAAATATATATTTCAAAGACATGTGAAGTTCGCTAACACGCTTTGGGGCAGCACGGCAGACACTTCCTTGTACTGCAACCTTCTCAGAAATGTGGGGAGGCCTGTGCCCAGCAGTGGGACGTATATAGGCTGTAACTTTACTTTTTTGTTATGATGACTGTCCTCCGCAAAGAGAACATAATCAATTAGTAGGTACTTGACGTAGGAATCCTGACCATTCTGACAATATTATTCTACAAATTTCTGTAACATTACAGACCGATTTTTCAATAATCAGGTAAAAGTTATTCGAATAAATTAAATCAGACAGAATATTGAAGTAAAACAAATGTAAAACTGGTTTATTCAATACTATTGTAACTTTTAATTTGTGTATGTTGTACTTTTTTCTAGCAATAACTTTTACCTGGTAATTGAAAGGTCAGCCTATGTTACATAAAATATCACTTAATAACTTATCTATGTAACTCAATTAAAAACATTTTTAAAATATTAAGTATTCCTAAATAAAAATTCACGTATAGAAACTATTTGCATTAAGTTTCAAATCGTCAAAAAAAGAAATAGACATTATAGCAGAATGACAGAAGACTGATAAAATGTACGACAACGTCATATTTGTTATGTTCAATGAACAAAATCAATTTTATTAATTACTAAATCAAATTAAATGCTGCACTATTGCCATATTTTAAGATGCTGTCGCATTGGTTAAATCGAAAGATAAAGGTGAAATACATGCGATAAAATTCAAGGTTAGATAATTAGATGAATAGAAATAGATTATTTTATAATAAAGCAAAATACCTTACCTTTCAGTCGAAGTAAACAATCATTAACTATACAAGTTTTAATTAATTCAGTGACAAAAATGTTACATAAGCTCAAGTCTCATGACAGATTAGATCCACAACCGTGTACGAAAATCGAGTCTCTATCGATTTTGTAAACGCTGTTACAGCATAGCCGGTGCGACACGTACCAAATGTACCGAATAAGTACTACACTAATTTTTGGACGCTGCTTTTTAGTTTTAGATGTTGCGGCCCAAGATCTACATTTAATTCAACCTGTCCTCCCTTCGTAATTAGTAAACCCACTTAGTATTGGTAAGTGAAGGTGGAAGAGCATTGGCATCTGTCAAAGATGGTTGAGAACATTGTGACTACGTTCGGAAATTCAATATATGGTTTCTTGATAATTAAAATAATAGTTTACTTTTTCGCAATATTAACCCTAAGATTTTCTGAAGCTTTTTTGTTTTACTCTCAAACAAATGAAAGAATCTTTACCTTTTTGTGGTATTTTTATTTTTTTATAACTTTGTCAGCTTCTATTTCTCAACTTACACAGGTAGACATTTTTAATAAGCTATACGGATACGGTATTAGATATGGAGTGTAGAGGTATGGATATTAAAAAAGATATTTTCAACCACAGATCCATGGAGCGCAGATCAATACAAAAGTAACAAGCTATTTTCAACGATTAAAATGATAGCCATCAATTTCATCGTTACAGGTAGATACTGAAAGAAGAACTTAAGATAATCGGGCGATTGTGATCGGCTGGTGGGTGAAAAGTCGCCTTTAGGACGTTTGGTTTACCGGGTGATCAACTTCAGCGCTTTATACTCTTTAGCATACACAGTCCACCTGACGGTAAGTGATTACTAGTGTTGATGGACACCTGCAGCCAACCGTAAACGAAGAAGGCTTGTCATCTTTGAGGACTGAAATGACCTATGTCCTCCCAGTCTGTAATTATACTGACTCTCTATAATCTTCAGCTTTCAAACTGAAACATAGCAGTTCAGCAGTATAGGATACCACCGTAAAATAGCTGCTAAAGGCTGTTGTGTTACGTATGGTGAGTGTAGAGAACCGGAGACCCTTTTTTACTGGAAACGAGGCATTCCATCTTAGTTCTCTGTGGTAACGACGCGTCTGCATTTTAATTCTTAAACGAAGACAAATGTAGATGTCTATGGATCACAGCTTCCATTTTACATCAGGTGGACTTTGTTCCCGTTTGTCACCTTTATTCCATAAAAAAATATTGGTTGACCCTGTAAACCCTTCCTGGAACTTCCCGCTACTTTTAAATGCAAAGCGCTCCAAATTTCACCGAATTATTTTGCAAAATCTCGAAGTTATGTAAAAAAAAAGTGTTTTAAAAATTCTTTCTCCTTCGATATCTCACGAAAGAATGAACCGCTTTTTATTTTCCAAACGGCATCCGACGTCATTTTTTGAGGTTAAGAGCTGATTAGTTTTTGAAATCGATCGGTAAAGCCGTTTCAAAGTTGTTCCTAAAAAACAGTTTTAAAATTTTATTTTTGAGATTTCTCAAAATCTACTCGTCTGAATCAGTTCATATTATCACCAAATCTATTCCACATTGAAATCTTTAGAACGCCGTAAACAGTATCTCAATCCGTCAAGACGTTCAAAAGTTTGAATGGTTTACAGACTTCTACATTTCTATGTCGAGATCTAATGAAAACTCGATCTTCGAAAATCGGGGTAAAACCAATAACTTCCGTATTTCTGAAATATTTCAATTATCTTAGCGGGAAGGTAAAAAGTTCTAGCACTGCTATTTGGCATCAACTTAATAGGTCCTTCACTGCTGGCCGTATGAGGACGCTCAAAGTCGCTCAGCGAGCTATGGAGAGGGCTATGCTCGGGATTTCT
>DWHP01009281.1:0-10254 GCA_018247895.1 Parnassius honrathi | reverse complement strand
GCTTACAACTATAGCAAAAAGTGTCGTTACAACTTTTGGTCTTAATTTTTTCCGTCTAGCCCCCTTTCGCAACGCGCTATAAGGAACTTCGTTCCAAAAACAAATGCCTTTAACATGATACGTCTGATTTGGTATATGCTCGCAATATTGTTTCTATTAACTTAAGTTTTTGTTCGTACTCGAAGACGAAGGCAAAGAACGACGAAGAAAACGCGGAGTAACGAACGAACCAAGATAACTAACAAAGATTAAATCGTTCAATTTGTTGACTAAATCGTATGTAACTTAAATGTCTTTCACAAAGGAATACCATAGACAAAATTCAGACATAATTACGAGTACCCTTAATCGACAAGCATGTACGCGTAGGTAAAGGATTTGAAAGAAGTTAGAGAGGTGTATCAGTATCGTGCCAAATAGAACTCTGCCCACCACTTTGGGTGAGAGTTTATGTATGTATTATGTAAATATTAAAGGTATAATTAAAACTCCAAGTTATGTTTATTGTCCAAGACATTAGCGCTTTAACAATGTAATTACCTTGAGTTAGATTAGATGTTAAGAAATTTATAATAACATTTATATTAAAAGCGACTAATAGAATTTACAAGTAAGGCGGCTAACTGACCCGGATTCTGAGGCCTGTTAAGTGTTATTGTTATTAGTTATAATTACATTTAAGGGAATTAAAACTCGTAAATGTGTAAAATTTACGCGTTTTATTTCGCCCTAAATGTGTTCTAAAACTCCATAAATATATTTATTTTTGTAGAATAAGGGTAACAAACGAGCACACAGTCCAACTGATGGTACTTAGTTGCTGGGGTCCATAGATATCTCAATTATGAATCAAAATGCCGATGCATTGTCAGCCATGAGGACTAAGATGGAATGCCTCGTTTTCAGTAAAATGGGTCTCCGGTTCTCTAGATCCACCATACGAAACACAGGAGCGTTAAGCTGCTATTTTACGCTGATATTCGGTGAGAACGTGGTCCTTCCCTGGTCGAGCCGACCCACTCATGTTACAACTATACTACTATTGTAGCTGCAGCATAGCTCCACCGGGTACCGAGTATGTATAGAACGTGATATTTTAGTAAGGAGTTTGTAACTAATTTTAATTATAATTCGGAATTCCGTATTTTTCAACCTCATATACGTATTTGTATAATCATATTTTATAGTATAGCCAAATTGCAATAATCTACGTGACGCACTCTCAGAATAAGTATTATGTGATAGAAATACAGACACCTTAATAATTCTTAAAATGTTCATGCTGTTGATTTTGGCACGGAACACTATATTATATTTATCTAATTTGCAGGCTTAAATACATACATAGTTTTTAGTTTTATTTTGCGTACATAACCACAGTTTTATTAAGGTTACTATAACTTCTTAACTAATCATAATAGTGCACCATCGCCGTCACTTGAACACGCCATCACATCATTTTGGATTTATTCCTGAGCGTTGCCGTATCCCTGCTCATAATTTACAATTTGTTTTTAATATACATATATTTGGAATGAAGAATGAACTTATAGGCCTCCATCTATTAAGTAACTACTGCAGGCTATGAACAACTGCAAACAAATTCAAATAAAAAGCCTACAGATGCGTTGTCACCTTTGAGGACTAAGTTAAAATGACCTCACAACTTGTAATTATGCTGACTTTCTGTACCACACGCCCTACACACCGAAACACAGAAGTTCATGCACTGCAGTTTGGCTGCAGAAATATACTATATACTATAGGGTTGTACACTCCCAGCCGGATTCTAGGACAAAAAAGGAGTCCAACCATCAATACTTACAAGCCCACTATTATTTACTATTTACTATTACTGCAGCCCATGGGCATCTGCAACTGACTTCTTTTTTTATAACGTAACGAACGAGCACACAGTCCACCCGATGGTAAGTGGATGCTGTGACCCATAGAAATCTACATATATCCTCGATTAAGAATCACTACGCAGTTGCATTGTCACCCCTGAGGACTAAGATGTAATGCCTCATTTCCAGTAACGGAGGATCTCCGGATATCTACACTCACCATATTTTCGCTGGCTTTTCGTGAGAGCTTGGTCTTTCCCCGGTCCTACCGACCTATTCGTGCTACAACCGTAAAATTGCTGCAGCGTGGGACTATCACAAATAAAGAAGGCTAAACTTCTGACAACCAAACTTTAATTCTTTACAGCCTGTAATTATAATATGTCACTCCACATACCCTTTAAACCGGGATACAGCAATGTAAGCACTGCTGATCGCTGATAATAATAAGTGAGAGGGTGGCACAAACCCAAACGACAGAAAAAAAGTCCTATCATCTTGTGGCACACAGTATTAGCTTGTCTATGGACAAAAATAACCCTTTTTACTGAAAACGAGGCATTCCGTCTTAGACCTCAGGGATGACAATGCATCTCGATTTTGATTCTTAATCGAAGATCAATATAAAAAACAAATAGTAGTTCGATGAAAAGGCAAACGCCGTAGAATTATTCCACATCTTCACTGCACACATTACGAATATTGCGCCCAAACAAACAATATGGATTCGGGAGGGAAGATTCAATTTATGTAATTTCTACGCACGCTCTCCAAAATGTATCTTATAGAATACCAAATTCTTCAGTGATGCTTTATAGAATATTAAGTTGTTATGTTTAAATAATACAATGTTTAAAAAATAATAATAGTACAATATTTGTATAACGGAATACAGCAATGCATGCACTGCTGATCGCTGGCAATAATAGATGAGAGGGTGGCAGAAACTCAAACGGATACTTGGACAGAAAAAGAGTCCTATCATCTTGTGGCACAGTATAAGCTAGTCAATGGACAAAATTACCCTTTTTACTGGAAACGAGGTATTCCATCTTAGTCCTCGCGGGTGACAACGCATCTGCATTTTGATTTGTAATCAAGGATAGATGTAGGTGTCTATGGGTCGCAGCAACCATTTACCATCAGGTGGACTGTGTGCTTGTTTGTCATCCAAACCTATAAAAAAAGGTAATCTAGAGTTAATTAACAGAGTAAGAAGAACATATAGCGATACTCAGGTTATCCAATGAGATATTGAATGTTTGGTTGAGAAAGCCTAACAACGGAGTTGCGATGTTGCTATTCGAATTGTAACTCAAGTTAATATAGGTACAAAAACGCATATCAACTATTAAGTTTGATTCTAGCATTATTGTGAGTCTGTCTCTGTTACTCCAAGTCAACGATCGACATATATCATTTTACATCGGCTTTTCTGGTTTTGTTTTATTATCATTGGGTATTGCTTAAGCCGCACTCATAGCAATCACACGAATACCATTATCGCAATGTATCCATCATATCGATCTTAGCGACACTTGGGTAAAACCGCAAACACTTTATTCCACTATCGGTAAGTTCTCGCACACCAAAGGATTTAATCACGATGAATTTCGTTGGTTCGGCCACACTTCAATTGGCGTTATAAATTGTTGTTGAAACTGAGATTTGGCGTTGAGATATCAAATTTTCACACGTATCCGCTTAAGAATTAGCTATTGCAGTGCCTGTACAATATAGATTAGTGTAACCACCAAATTATGAAAATAGTGAGATGGAGCCGATATTATGAATTGACATATTAATAGCCGTTTTTGACACACATTAAATGTAGAAAATACTATAATTATTGGAAGCGATAAAACAGAGCGACTACATTACAAACTATGCCACACCACCACGTGTCGTTCCTGACATTATCATCCTTAACAGTTATTACATTACAAATTATCATGATCATTGCCTTCTTACAATATCATTAAAATTATTTTATTATTATTATTTTTAAACATTGTATTATTTAAGTATAACAACTTAATATTCTGTACAGCATCACCGAAGAATTTGATATTCTATAAGATACATTTTGGAGAGTGTGCCTAGAAATTACATAAATTGAATCTTCCCTCCCGATTCCATATTGTTTGCTTCGACGCGATATTCGTAATGTGTACAGTGAAGATGTGGAATAATTTGCCAGCGTTTGCCTTTTCATCGAACTACTAATTTTTTTATACTAATTTTCGATTAAGAATCAAAACCGAGATGCCTTGTCATCCCTGAGGTCAAAGATGGAATGCCTAGATTCCAGTAAAATGGATCTCCGGTTTTACACCAGCATTAGGCTCCTATTTTATGCTGGTATTCTGATGGAATGTGATCCTTTCGCGGTCATACCGACTCATTCGTCAAAAACCATAATATAGCTTCAGCGTTGCTCTATCACGTAAAAATAATGTATTTATGGTAAAAGTCAAAAAGAGTTTTTGTTAAACTATGCCAGTCTCCTTTATTATTATCAATTACATTACCTCTTACCATTATTTTTTTTGGCTCTAGTAAAAGTAAAAGTAATGTAACAGCCTATTAAAACCGTCGTTGCTTCATGGCGTACTTCACATGTATTCGAAATGTTTTTATTTTTCAAACAACGATGTTTTCCTTCACCGCCAAACGCGTGGTAAATCAGCACCAAAATTACAATAACTAAAGTGGGGCCGGTGGAAACGATCAACATGATCAAATTGTTCGTTCCAATCGGCGCCAATGAAATCAAAAGAAATGAAATTTTAGGTAATTAGTATGATGACCACTTTAAAGAAAGAAATTATTTTTTATTTTATCTTTTTCTTTTATTTCAGGGGGCCTTGAAAGAAAAGTTAAAATGCGGTACACTCTTTAGAATTTAAAAAGTAAATACTGGCCGCTAAAGTTGGAATATTACCTACAGAAAATAAACTTTTGTTTTTAAATAATAGAATTTCTTTGTTCCCGTTTTGTATTAGCGTGTCGAAGAAAAATGGAACAACGTGCTGTTATTAAGTTCTGTATTTGAGAAATTTTATTACGGAACAAATCAATCAAGATTTATAAAATAAATATTGGTTCAATTATTCACCGTATTCTACAGTTCCATGTTTTGTGCCGAATTTGTAAACGGAAGAATATCTGAAGATCAAAATGACCAGATCAAGAGACTCTCCGATAGCAATGGCAGAAAATATGGTTGATAAATGAAATATTTTCTCTTTATTTATACTACAAAGAGATGATTTTTATAGGATAGGATGACGAAAACGAGCACACACCAGACGGTAAGTGGTTGCTGTGGCCTATAGACATCTACATCTACCCTCGATTACGATTCAAAATGCAGATGCATTGTCACCCGTGAGTACTAAGATGGAATGTCTCGTTTCCGGTAAAAAGTGTCTCCGATAATATGACTCAATACTGCGTGGCTTACGTGCTACGTATTTATATAACCAGTTAACTTACTCAGTTATATTTTGCGAAGTAAATCATAAAAAAATAATACGCCTGTTAGGTACCCAGAATGTTCATCGATTCTCAGAAAAACTAGACTGAATAATTTCCAAGGCATTTGCAATAAGATCCTGATCATTTTTGACTCGAGTTACAACAGTTGATGAAACTTGGCTTCATAATGTGATCCCAAAACGAAATTATAGTTTATGGTTTAGAAAAGACCATAGTCACCAACTATTAAAAATTTAAAGGGAGTCCTTTTTCTGGTAAGATAGGATATGATAGGTAGTTATTATGAAATATCTCGATTATGATGCTAGTGTTAGGTGTTGCGCTGGCTGCAATTTGAGATACTGATTTTGAAACACTTGAATACCTGATTTATTTTTCTATCAATATAGTTTACTACATAATACAAAATGAATGACATTTTTCTATTTACCACTAATTTGTACTGGGAAAATCCGCAAAAACCTAACGAGACAATTTTTTAAATATAAAATTTTACAATATAACAATTGTCATATTATAATTACTAAATGTGAATTATAATTGAGTAAGCATCATAGCTATTACCTTATTCCCAGAGATAATTTTCACACAAGTCTTTATTAACATTATAATAACCCCTTTTAAACAGTGTTTGTCTGTTTTTTTATACTTGTTGATCGATGCGCATTGAAAATTTTATAGTATTTTGCAGTAAAGGCATAAAAATTGCTCCATATATGAATTAGGTACTAATTGTGTAGAGTAACTGAAACAAACTTGTCTTTTCTCCTAGCATTTTATGTATCAATATATGTAATTGTTCTTACTTTTCACAAATATTTATCGACATTGAAATTATTCTATTTCTTTCTTTAAACTTTTCTCTAAGGCACTATATACAATTTAACCCATTCGCTGTCTCATTTACAGCATATAGTTCGTGGCTATTGTATTTTCTTAGTCTTAATACTTATTAGACAGTGAAAGTGTTATAATTGTTCGAAGGCCTGACTTCAACTGGTCACTGTGAACTCGACATTCTAATTTCTTGCATTTTAATTGGCTGGGGGGCGTGGCCAGACCGGCGGACAACGACGACTCACTATTTTCTTAACGCGAACGGACTATAAGTATAATTGCTATTGCGACTCTCATCCTTTTTAAAACAAATTGTAGTTTAAATGTCAATTCGGTTTCCCCATAGCAACATTCATTGTAAAGTTATTGAGCTATAATATGAACTTTAAACCAAACTGTTGATAAACCAAGGTGTTTTAACATCGATGAGACTTTAAATCTTTCCTATAACATGCATTATAGAACTAAGTCTGCTTGTAGCCTCCACATGGCAATTTTAATTCTTAACCGAAAATAAATAGGGTGTATGGGTCACAGAATCTACAATATACTGCTAGTATATATTTTATTATTATCATTCATAACGTGGAAAATTAATCTGAAGAATAATGCAATAATAAATATATATGTCGCGGCGCTGTTGTCACGCCACAAACAAAACGAATCGAAACCTAAATCATGCTATCTAATTTCCTAAATACTGCGGTATGTATAGAATACCTCTAAACGATAATACATGGAACATTGATCGCTCGCCGGACAAAACATCTTGCCCGGTGGGGGATTACCCTATTTTTTCACGGTCAAATTGGTGACCAACCGATTGAACAATGCAACCAACAACCTTCGGAAACTTCAACTTCGCGATTTCGATATCATCTTCAAGTACCCAATACATTCGCCCACGAGCAGATATTGTTTGCAGTCATCAGATTCTGGAATCCATCTAGCTTCACAAGGTATACCGCAGCACTGGAATAGTGCTTCCTGTTCCTTCAAGCTACTCTGTTCGGTACGTCTCTGAGTTTTACTGCACGCTTCTACTTGCAGCACTTCCGCAGATTACTTGCCCTCTTCTCGATACATTGCAGACTACAAACCGGCACTTGCATATTCGTCGACAACAAGACTACACTATCGACCTCCAGTCTGAACAGAGGGCGATGTGGCGGAGTTGTCGTCTCTCTATAAGCAAAACGCACCGAAACTTAAATCGCGCTATCAAAGTACCGAAGTACGGCGGTATACTCGTATATCAAATAGCTCCGAATTACCACACGGAGCGTTGGCTTCTCTACGGATTGAACACCTTGCCCGGCAGGAGATCTTTTTCTTCCATGGCCAAACTTACAGGACGTTAAGGAGAAACAGAATATAGTTGAATCAACCTATGCTTAAGACTTAAAATCTAGATAATATTATATCTGATATGCTAACTATAATGTAAAGTGAGTAAACTAAGTAGTAAAGTATTATTTAAAAAAGTTAATGAGTCTTATCTGCAATATCCCATTCCCTAGTAGTGATACTATTAAAAAGTATTGAATTTTCTTAAAGCGGCGAGTATTACATTTTTTATTATTAGCACAATTATCTAGGATCCGAGACATAGGTCAACAGGTCTTATGGTTTTGTGTGTGACAGATATAATCTGTAATTAAGTACATGGTTGGTAAAATTCTATTGAATTAAAGAGAAACGAAGTGGAAATCGGACTCAGACTATTTGAACATTTTCGATGCCTAACTTTCAACGAAAGTCAGTTCTTTTACTCGGCAACTTCTTGAAGTCCGTTTGAATAGCGGAAAAAGTTATCACGGAGTATTATTACAACTTCTAAGAAATGTTTGTATGCCTGTGTAATCACTGTTTTGAGAAAGTAATAAAACTCTAATTTAACTTTGGTTTTTGTCGTTATTAAGAACAATCATTACCATTAATCATCGTTTTTTATCATTATAAATGCCTATCAAAGTCAAGAGAAACCAACTATAATCCAATTGACCTGGCCGAAATTTTACAAACTGATGTCTCGGGGCTAACTGATGAACAGCGTTTGATATTTGATCGGGTGTGCCGCAGCGTTTAGATAGTACTTTGGGAGAAATGCTATTTGTAGATGCATCCGGTGGAACGGGTAAAGCATTTCTTACGAAAGTTATTTTGGCGAAGGTACGAAGCCAAGGTAAAATCGTGCTTGCTATCTCTTCATCAGGCACAGCAGCCACATTGTTGCCAGGTAAGAAAACTGCTTATACAATGTTCAAAATTCCGATCGATGTAGAACGCACAGAAAGCCCTGTTTGTAATATTTCAAGAAACAGCGATAAAGCTAAGGTTCTTCGTGATTGTAGCCTTATTATACGGGATGAGTCCACAATGGCCAATCGAAAAGCAGCAGATGCAGTAGACAGGACGTTGCGCGATGTCAAGCAAAATGATCAACCCATGGGTGGCATTACTATGCTTTTATAATTGTCATCATTTTGTCTAATTGTCATCTAGTATTAATTGGCACATTACATAATATTTATTGCTGCTTAATAACATAATATGTTAATATCAAAATTCTATTTATTTCTAAATTCTATTTATTTAATTCTAATATCTAAAAATTCTTAAAGATGTTAAATATTAATTAGCTATGATCCGCGTACTAAAATAAATGGATTTCAACAAAGTAGTGCTCGATTCTATTAATGTTTGTCTGTCTGTAGGCCTGTGCAGGCTTGTCTTCGGAATTTGAAACTTCACGAACAGATATAAACGATGTTTTGTCCGCAAAATTCAAAACAACACATTCATAACAGCCTAGAATGAATGCTATACAAGACGAGAATGGCTGTATTCTGAATGACGAAATTTCGAGTTTGAAGAGGTGGAAGGAATACTTTAAAAGCGTGTTTATGAGTGAGAAGACGTTTGAATTAAATGAAATAGAAATTGTCAAAGAGGAGGAAAGAGCTAGGGAGTTAAGTACAGACGAAATAATGAAAGCAGGTAAGGCAGCCGGATATGATAAAGTATCACTCGAAATTCTAATGGCTGGAGGGAGAGTGATGGCAGGCTTGCTGTACACCTTGTTTAATTTATGTCGAGAACTGAACAGGATACTGGTGCATAGCCGTGACAGTCCATTTTATAAAGGTAAAGGGTTGCAGCAGAACTATAAAAACTACCGTGGTATCAGCCTTTTTAGCATTGTGAGAAAGCTGTATACCAAGATACTAATTGAAAACCTTATAAAGGAAACTGATGGAAAAATCTGGGATATGCAAACTGGATTTAAAAAGGGAATGGGGTGTACGGATCAAGTCTTTCATGCGCATGATAACAGAGAAGTTTTTGGGTTCATGTTCGTTCATGGACTTGGAAAAGGCTTCCAATAGAATGAACAGTGATGTTTTATGGCAATACTGAGCTCATTTGGGTTAAGCGCTGGGTTGATACAGGCATTAAAGTCTCTTTAAAGGGACTCTAGTGCTTGTGTCAGGATTAAAGGGGCCTACTCGAATTGGTTTGACATCCGTAAAGGTGTCAAACAAGGCTGTGTGTCTGCCTTATGACTGTTCAATCTATTTATAGATAGTTGTCTGGAAACTGAAAGTTGAAAAATGTGGGTTAAGAATGGGTGAGTTCACAGTCGATGATCAAGTCATATTTGCGTCGCCCGCGACCGAGTTCCAAATGATGGTAACATTAATGAAAAAGAGAAATGAAAGGGGAATGAAAGTGAACGAAATTTAGGCAAAAGGTATGGTTTTTAAAAGAGAAGAAACTAAAACGATATGTGAAATAAGAGTAGAATGAAAGTTGATCGAGCAAGTAGATGAAATTGTGTATTTAGGATGTGTATTTAACAGGGATGGTAGATATGGTAAGGATATAGAACGACTAGAGAACGCAGGTAATAGAGTAAATGAGCCTCTACACTCTATTGTGAAAGGTCAGAATGTATCAAAAAGGCACATATAGGCAGTTCACAATGCTGTGTTAAAAGTTACAGCCTATATACGTCCCACTCCTGGGCACAGGCCTCCGCTCATTTCTGAGAGGGTTTTAGGGCAAG
>DWHP01009280.1:0-10254 GCA_018247895.1 Parnassius honrathi | reverse complement strand
TGCTGACTGAGTGCGCCGGCGTGGCTGTTTCGTCACTTAACTGTTACGTCAGCGGGCGGTGGGGTCGTCACTTCCCTACGCTTTTTATATTTTTATATTATTTCACCATTTTTTTAATGTTTCTTCTTGTCAATAATTAAAAAATTATATTTCGCAGATACTACTTACCGATGGCAGCGCTGCTATAAATGGTGGGCTATTCTTTAGCACGTAGCGATCGTTTTTCTGTTTCCTAACCTCTATGTTAATCACTCGAAGGGTATAGATCCCAGAGCCATAAAGTCAGTTAAATAAAAAAACAGTCTGTGGCTGTCAGTTAGTCAGTAGTTTACTACATATTTATTTATCTATGGTGGATGTGTGCGAATTTGATGATTGTTGATGATGTAAAAAACCGAAAGTGAACTGATAAAATAGCAAAATTCAGGCAAATTTTATTTTCACTTTTTATTGGAATATATTGTGTATATAAGTGACTGAAGCTTGTCTATACAACTGTTTACCCCTTGTGTTATGTGTAAAATTTCGTAATTTAATATCAACACAATGTCTAGCCTACCGTTTGTTATTTATTTCATGTTTATGTTCAAATTTGGTAAGCTGTTAATTGTTGTCGTAGTATTTACGCATCCCAATCCAATTTATCGTATTTATTTAGTTCTTGGTTATCTGTTTTGTTTTAGTTATATGCGTACTCGACGTGGCACTGTTAAATAATGGTCCCGCAGTTCGTGGTTCTAAAATTACATTCACCGCGAGTGTAACAGGGTACGCTGGCGAAAGCCTGAAATATGTGTTTTTGGACGACGTTCACCCACAACATGAAGATGAGGTAATTTTTTTTAAATATGGTAATTTTTTCAAATGTTTGATGAGTAATAAGTTATACATATATGATGAGGGTTTGCTGATATCATCAACAACTGGCTATGAAATTTAATGTCAAAAGCATGGCTATAAGAAAAAATATGATAGCAAATTGTGTCTTGGCTAAAATACATCACAGTTGCAGTTAATTAATTTTTAGCACACAAATAAACACACACACACTCCTGCGGAAGCCAGTGTGATGACATTGTAAACAAATTTGTTTTCACATGTTGCTCCTATTAAATGCCACATCTAGTATGCCTTTATATGATTTCAATGCGTAACCATACTGAAACTTTGACTTTTGAGTCAATATATTGAAAAATTATTAATTTGACAAAATTTAAATTTATTACACAACAAAATAAAATATTTAAAAAAAGAATTAAGATGTAATGCATTTTTAATATTAAAATAATGAATGGGATTAGAAATGAAGGCTCATTGAGCTCGTACTATTAACATGCAAAATACCAATAGCAAAAACCTTCTAATAACGGTACATCATTATATTATTTGTTTAATTGGAAATTTCCTATTATAGTCAATCAAATCTATGAAATACATTTTGACAGCTGTTGGACTTATTGCATTGCACCAAGCATGCCAACCAAAAAATGGCAACATACAATATTCGATTCTTAAAAAAATCTGTATTGATTATTTAGAGTTGGTAATCATTTACAGTTTGGTTTGAATAATACCAGAATAATTAGAAACGGATAATTTAAAACACAAAATTTATCAGTTTCTTCATATTTTTTCTTACTGCTTATTTCTAGAGGCAAAGTTATAAAAATTTAAGAATGAAACTAGGTTAAAAATAAATTTATTCAATCACTTTCGGTACAACTAATTTGTGTCTAATTTTTGCTGTCATTGTTTAGATTAGAAAGTTCGAAAAAACATTTATCGAACCGAATATTTGGCCGAACATTATTCAACAGGATCACCTCAGTAACTAACCAATTTATATCGAAACTTGTTACCGTAAAGCGCTCAAGATTAGCGCCGGACCCCGCCCCTCGCTCCCCCGCCACAAATGACATCGTCTAGTACTGAGCAAATTGCCGTCACATGCTAATTTTTTTACTATTTTAGTGAGAAAAAAGTATTTCTTGTGTTATTCTCAGTAAAAATTGATAATTGTATGATAAAAATGAGCAGCAGGAGATCTACTATTTGGACTTATTTTAGAGAAACGCACGATCAAAGTAAAGTGAAATGTACTAATGTAATGTTTCTTTGTATGATTCCAAAAACATTTTATCAAGCTTTCTATTTGCTATAATTGGAAATAAATCTATAATGCCTCAAAAATATGACGCTATATAATTAGATTTAACCTATAAATAACATATACAATATGATTTCTGCAATAAAATTATGGAAGACATGGCATTACTGAATTTGTACATTTCAATACAGTGGACACTGAGTACAACTTTAACGAATGTTCGGTGATTTAGCTTAATGTTCGGTCAAATACGAATATTCGGTAAAGTTGCTAAATATGCCGAATACATAATATGAAACGAATATTTGGCCCATCTCTAAAAGAGATGCAGGAAGTCGATTGTTATTGGTGGCTTAGGACCATGCTTTGTTTTATTCCTTGGGCGGGACCTATGTTAAACCTAAAGGTACATCTTCATCATCATTACACCATGATGATGAAGATGTCCCTACTGAACTAATAAGGCATGTGGCATTTGTGTTTTAATGTATTGTTAAAATAATAAATTATTATTGAATGGACTTTTTCTATCACTGATGTTTTAGTGAAAGATTTGTTGGTGACAATAGGGATTCAAATCATTGCAAAATCAATGTTTTAGTGAAAAATTTGTTAGTGACGATCAGGGATTCAAATCATTGCATAATCGACATTTTCACTGTTTAGACAAGGTGCAACAGGTTAATTCCATGATGTATGTTATGTAATGTAAACTGTTAAAATCCAAAATGTTTAAATACTTAATAAAGTTAAGATATGTTTTGTTGAAATTTTTGATATAATATGTGACTTCATATTTGCTTTCAGTTTATTTTGTCCTCAAATGAGTCAAAGTGGACTGTAGAGTACCCAAAAGAACTTTATGAAGCTGGAGAGTATACAGCAAAAGTGAGGCTTATGAAAAGTTTTTTAGGGATTTGGTACTTTGTGGCTTCATCCAGTACTACTTTTAAGTTGACAGGTACACAGTGGAATTTTGTAAAATAAGTATTTAAGTTAGTTTGGCCATCCCCCTACATAGGAATCAATGTGCGGAAAAGCGCGTGTTTGTATTGTGTGTAAGTTCAAGGGGCCTTCTTGATTCTACGAGCATATTTAATGAATTTGCGGTTTCACTGCTATAACAACTAAAAAATGGGACTATGAATATGGTCCTATAGTTACTGAAGGATTTATTTTTCAAGTAAACTTATCGGGAGTGGTATTCAAAAAGAGTAATAAACTTTTCAATTTTGAAAATTTATCTACAATCTACATCAAATCATTATTACACTTCATACAAATATGTTCATAGTTCCCTATAAGTCTGTTAGTTCCTGGCAGTGCAACTCTAAGATATAGAAATCTCTACGGTTACTGTCTCCATCGCTAACTCCAGACCTTAAAAGTTTTAATGCTTTTAGGAAACATTTCCAAATTACTCCTTAGGCTATCTCTGTAGTCATCCCAGGAGGTTGCTTTTAGATCACTAAAAGCAATAGTTTCATAAGTTGGTGATGCTCCAATCACAAACTTAATGTGTTTGTGATCAGACATTGGTTTTCACTACTAACATGGCAATCAGTTATCCGCCTGGATATGTTATTGGTAGCATAGGTTATATCTAACACTTCTTGCCTAGCACCCGTTACAAAGGTTGGTGTACACCCTAAGTTTAGGCTTACCAGGCGATTGGAGATAAGAAAGTCATAGAGTACTCACCTATTTTGTTGATGTTAGTGCTTCCCCAGGCTGTGTGGTGAGCATTAGCATCACAACCCACCACAAGTTCGGTGTTGTGTTATCGAGTGAACTCTGCCACTCGGTCTAACTCTATGGCTCTAAACTCTGTATATATTTGAGTTCTCTCCAGGAAGATAAGCTTAGCAAATGATTACTCTGAGCCCTGTGATTTATGAAAGCTGTAACCAGATCGTCGTTGTAGTACTTTGGAACAGCTAAAAGTACAATTTTTTTAATGTAAATTGTGCATGTTCTGGCTTTACTACTTTTAGTATTGATTAACCCTTCAACCCCTAACTCGAATTCGACCGCGGCGCTATTTCGTCAAAATTCAAGCGGTTAAATTCGACCATGTACACCCACAGCACTTTAAACCATTAAAAGTTACAATGGGAGACTATTTTTCTATGAAGATGTTTGGCATTATGGAATCAATATGAAATTTTCTATTCTGTAGTGCAATAAAAAATAGTTATGCTATGGATATTTATTTATAATCTACGTTAATTTCGTACGCCATTTTTGCGTGAATATTATTGTGTTGATTTTTGGATTTTTCTAGTGTTTTATTAGTGTTCTAGAATAGTGTTTTGTTATATAATTGTAATGAAAGTTTTTGTGTGAATATAATTAATCTTTTTACGTAAATAATTTCTAGTAATATATATTGAAATAATTGTGATTTTCACGCTGCCAACATTCACTTGGTATGTTTTGTTTTTGTTATCAAAATACAATAGATTTTTTGTAATGAAGTAAAAGCTGACTTTTATATAGAGAGTTTTGTATAAATATTATAACGACAAACTTCACCCTAAAAAAGTAGTCGCTAAATATAAGTTTTAATGGTTTTAGGTGCAGCGGGTGGGTGCGGTCGCGTGCGATCACTCTGGATTTGCCAGGTGCATGCGACTGCATCGGATATTTACGGGGGTTGAGGGGTTAAATGTGTAGTATTTGCATAGATATAACAAATCATTATGAAATGTCTCGTCACCATTAAGAGCTATCCCCGGTTCTCTGCACACACAATATGAAACACAGCAGCGATGAGCTGCTATTTTATGCTGGTATTCTGTGGGAGCGTGGTTCTTTCGCGGTCGAGGTGATCCATTCATGCTATAACCATGTTAAGGCTGCGGCATGACTATACCAAATTTAGTTTATTTTGATTAGAATTAGTCTTTCGTTTTTTTTATAGAGGGGTAAAACGAACATACGGCTCACCTGATGGTAAGTGACTACCGCCGCCTAAAATCAATTGCAACACCAGGGGAATAGCAGATGCATTGCCAGCCTTATAAAAAGTCTAAGTTATTTTCTTGAAGGTACCTAGGTCGTATCAGTCCGGAAAAATCTCTGGTGGTAGTCGATTCCATATAAACTTTGTGCGAGGAAGATAACTTCTTCTAAATTACACAGTGGTGGACCGCCAATCTTCCAGATGGTACGGAATGCGATACCATATCGCGAGTTTTGGCGCGATGTGCGACAATGTAATTAAGCAGCTGGAATCAGTGCGCGATAATTTTTCAGAGCACTCCCCGTGGTAGATGCGATAAAATACGCGAAGAACTGCAATATTTCTTCACCGACGCTATTTTGACCGCTCTGCGCTGGATGCGATCAAATGGAAGAAGCTGGCACAACGAAGCCCCAGCCCAGAGATGGGAACAGTATTCCATGTAAAGCCGAACCTGCGCCTTATATAGTTGCAGACAGTGTGTCGCCATGAAATAGTGTCCCGCTCTGCTGAGCACGCTTAGCTTTTTAGAGGCCTTCTCATCCAAGTGACCACGAAACTGCACGTCACTAGATATGTTGACGCCAAAGATTTCGATACTGGCTGAGGCAACATGGGGAGTGCCCTAAAACTAAGAAGATACGACAAAGCGCTTCTTTTTAGCGGTAAACGTGCAAACTTGTGCCTTCTGAAGGTTAAACTGGACTAGATTTAGTCGCCGCCAGTTCAATACTTTGTTATAAAAAGTCTCGACTTCGGATACAATTTTGTCCCGGTACTCAGCGAGGTTTACCCGAAAAACATTAGCACGACCGGTGTTTAAAGCACCACCAGTACCTACTCGACTCCACCGCGTCAGTAATTCATTCTTGGAGCGATGTATACGCTTTTACAACAAAATTCCAGAACACATAAAAAAATTGACATACACAAAGTTCAAAAACTTTATTAAACTAAGCTTTTATAAAAAACAGTTGTTATAATGTTAAGCAATTTATGGATGATAATAACCCCTGGGAAGGGTGATCGCTACCAAGTTATTTCTAATTTGTTTTGTGTTGTTAATTGTAACATCGGGATTGTAAGCTATTATTTGAAAAAAAAAGTCTCGCTGAATTTCTTGCTGGTTCTTCCCAGTACAAAGGTTTTTTTTGCAAACCAGTGGTAATGTAATCCATATTGAATAAAAAAGTATTAGTAGATTATTACAGTACCAATTTATTCAAAGGTTAATAGAGGAATGATCAATTGTAGTGATTTTTAAATATTAAACCGCATTCTTATGCGATGATTTGTAGAAGTCAACGATGTAGCGAAAGTCACAACACGAAAGAATGCGAGATAAGTTTGTTGACTCATGAAGTTATTATGAGTTTCACTGCGGAAATGCTTTAGATTAGATATAACTTACTGGTGCTACTTATACAAGACCGAGCAGCTGCAGTCATGGAGTCAGTGTATGGTCGTTTGATCGCAGTGGCTCTATCAATACTACATTTGTGTTACTTCACGCATCAATGGTCATGGACGTGTTTATTCTATTGGCAAACTTACTTTTCTTTCTGTTGTTTTCTCACGTGTGTGTGTGTTTGGTTGTGAAAGTAAGGAAATAGAAATGATTGGGTATTTTCGGGGCGACATTTTCAACCATAATAAATTTTTAATTAATGGTGTTGAAATGAGTGTAAATTCAGTTCGATCAAGAGAGAGTTTTAATTTAATTGTTGGGTCAAACGATGTAGCTTATCGTCCGAACGACGAGCACGAATTAACCCAAGTGTATTACTCGCATATCAAAAAGTTTTAGGTTCTACCACTGCTAAATATCCTATTACTCGAGCTGAAGTAAAAGTTTTAACAATTCCATCAAGTATTCAAGGAAAAACTCTTGATAATATGTTCTTAGAACGGGTGCCCAAAAGATGTATAATTGGATTTGTGAACAATTCTGCATTTAATGGTTCCCTTACTAAAAATCCATTTAACTTTGAAAACTATGGTATTAATTCTTTCAGCTTATATATTGATGGTCAACAAATAACTTCAAAAGCTTTACAACCATCTTTTAATAATAGTATATTTACATCACTATATCATACTCTATTCTCGGGAACTGGTATTCACTTTCTTAATGAAGGAAATGGAATCTCTTGTGAACAGCATGCCAAAGGTTACTGTCTATTAGCATTTGACTTAAATCCTGATTTATCAGTTAACTCTTCAGCTCATTGTAATCTCATAAAGGACGGTAGTGTAAGATTAGAAGTACGATTTGCATCCTCACTAATACATATAATTAACTGTATAGTTTATGCTGAGGTTGATAATATTATTGGAACAGATAAAAACAGAAATGTTACTGTAGTCTATAGTAGTTAAGGTTATAATGTGTGTTGTGTGGTAGATTTATGTGTTATACATAATGCATTTTGTGTGTTTGTAACTGTGTGAAACATTATAAAATTAAATAAAACAAATTGTATGCAATATATTTTTTAACCCCCCAGTTTAATCTTATACAAAACACTTCGAGTTTAAAGTTTACATAAGCACACTGACTAAACCACTGAACATGCTGCTGCCATGATAGGATCATCATCATCTTCCCAATCTTTTAAACCATCACCACAATGGAAACACTTGGTCCTGTCTGCATGGCCAGTATAAAAGAAACCGGCTTCTGGTCTTGCAAGATCTTTGTTCAGGCTTTTGTCGCATAACGAGAGGCCAGTCTTCGAAACTGAGCAATTAGCTAGATTTTGAACTGAGGAATGGATATTCAGCTCTTGAGAATACATATTCTTCTCTTTTTCTTCTCCACTCACTGTTGTAGTTTTGATATTCAATGACGTATTCTGTTATTCTGTACACGTACGCTACACTCATCTCTTCCTTCTGCTCTTGTCTTCATCTCAGCAGCATAAAACGACAGCTTGTTGAATCTAATTAGTTCACAGAAGTAATTTAAGTAAACGGAATCACATTCACTAATGATCATCTAATGACTGTCATTGTTAAAAAAGTATTTTTTAACTTTTTCACTTTCTGATTTTGTCTTTGTAATAATGTATACGAGGGCGTTTGTGTTGTCGTAGATGCTATCCTTATTAGTCTTTACATAATATTTAATCCATGTGGAATCATGTTTCCAATGATCAGTAGTTGGAATCTTGGATAGCTTCTTCATATCGTACATTTCAATTTTTATAAGATGCGTCACTTGGTCTCCGTTGTCAGAATTAGTAGAAATGTATGATACACCATCCCTAACAGCTCGTGCTACGGTTGATAATAACAGCTTTTTATTTTTTATTTTTTATTCAGCTTCAAAAAAAATGATCAATCGATTGCGACATTCTTTTTCCACCATCGCATGTGTTATTATTAATGATCACTCTCTTCTTGAGGGGAGAGTGGCGAGTAGTAATACTGTTTATAGGTATTTTCATCGAAGCTGAATGATTTCTGCAAGAACACAGTTATCATGTTAATATCAATTTATTTGACACTTAATTACACACACACACACACACACACACACACACACACACACGCACGCACGCACGCACGCATCACGCACGCACGCACGCACGCACGCACGCACGCACACACACACACACCATGACTGCAGCTGATCGGTCTTATATAGCACCAGTAAGTTATACCCAATTTAAAGCATTTCCGCAGTGAAACTGATAGTAATTTTATGAGTCAACAAGCTTATCTCGCATTCCTTCGTGTTGCGACTTGTGGTACACCGACGACTTCTACAAATCGTCACAAAATAATGCGTTTTAATATGTACAAATCACCATAATTGATCGTTCCTATCATTCATCATCATCATTACAGTCCTTCACAAGTCCACTGCTGAACATAGGCCTTTCCCAAGGTATGCCACAAAGCACGGTCCTGAGCCACCTGCATCCATCGACTTCCTGCGTGGCTTACTTACTTACTACTAAATTTTTTTTGTGAATTTTAGGATTTTTAATAGGACATGACAAAGAGTCGTCGTAAAAGGCGGAACGTCTGCCTGGCAAGCTAGTATTAAATATATTAAAATTAATTAGCTAAGATCCCCGTGAAACCGCGTCTCTTTGTACGTCTCTGTAAATCCGTTTCTTTAGGCGGATCGTAGCTAATTAATTTTAATTAACATCTTGAATACTATTGATTAAAAATGATAAACGTTTTATTACTGACAGTTTTGAAATTAGAGATAATCTGCACACACACTTAAAAAGTTCAGGGATATAATATTGTTTTATTCACCATTATCATCGAAATCATTACAGTCCATCACGAGTCCATTGATGGACATTGACCTCTCCAAGGAATGTTACAAAGTATGGTCCCGAGTCGCCTGCATCCATCGATGTACCTGCATCTCCATAGCTCGCTGAGTGACTTTGAGCATACATATACGGCCATAAGTGAAGAATATGGTGACATATGGATTTAAGACATAGTTAAATCCATATGCCATCACTGGCAAAACGTAATACATAGTTGTTCTCGTGTTTTCATAGCGTGAAGTTATAAGTGATTTTTGAGTAATTTTATACACACAAGGGATGAAATGGATTTTAATAAAATATTTGTGAGAAAAAGATTATCGCATGGAATAAGACAAACAATACTTTTGTCCCAATGCTGGAAAGGGACGAGAAACGGCTTGGTACCTCACTGGCTAATTGTTTGTTTGCGTGCTATGGGCCGCAGGGTTAAATCCCGCACGGAACAAATACTTGTATTAACTATGAATAATTGTTCTGGCTATGGATGTTAGGATTTGTAAATTTGGTTTATGTGAGTATAATTGATTATAAACTTATTTAGGTTAAACGCCAACACGATGTAAGAGAAATTACTTGACTTAGAAAAATATTTATTGATGTGTTTTATTAAAATAAATAAAATATTTATAAATAAAGCTCAAAATTAGTTTTAACAGTTACGTAGTAAATTATAGTACACTAACAATCTACGATATTATTGTAGTATTCACTTTTCCAAGACAGTGCCTTAATTGATTTATTGAATTAATGAAGATTCAAATGTACATAATTTAGTTTTTGTTATATTAGTACATATAAATAAATTTCGTAGTAACTTAGATTGACTATTATCTATTTAATACTACTTAAATAGATAATAGTGACATCTATCGAAGTTAAGG
>DWHP01009279.1:0-10255 GCA_018247895.1 Parnassius honrathi | reverse complement strand
AAGGGCGACGCTTGAGGCGCGGAATGAGGGGGCGCGGCGGGAGGTAACGGCATTCTTGAAGTGAACGACTAGTACGTGCATAAATATTGACTTTAGCCGATCAATGTATTTACTAAAATTTGATGTATGTACCCAAAACAAAAATAGTATATTAAAGGTAGTAAATTTTGTAAAAACTAAAAATAAGCACAAGCCAGTAATACCCGTTACTCGACTCCGAACAGTCGAGTACTAAGTAATATAAGTAATTTCTTCATGGGGCATCAAATGTATTTTTTTACGAAAAAAAATCTCAGAAGACATGCAGGGCCCATCTATCAAAGAGTTTTTTTTTATTATACCATTAAAGCGTGCATAATTGATTATAATCTCCGGGAATGAGGTAATCGCTGCCATCATGTTTCTTAATGTTTTCAGATTTATTTGCTCGACACTGCGTGTAAAATCGCGGGGTGAAAAGCTAAACAAGCTTTTCGCGCGATTTTACTCGCATCTAAATTTCAACGTCCGGGCAGTAAAGACCCATGTTTGTTATGATACCGCTTAATATGAAGATTTTAAGGTAGACTAAGGCCTTTCGAATAGTAAAATCTTCTCTAACAGTCTTTCTTTTCGTGAAAAACACAAAAGCCGAAGTACCAATTTTTATCAATCCCCTTTGTAGGGTTAATTAGATTTCGTAAACTTTTAAAATATATAAATCAGTCAATAGTTTTATTTTGAAGGGTTTATCCACCACCTTGCAATTTAAAAAACGATAACAATTTATTGTTAGATTTTCCTAATATTTAATTTATCAATACAAAAGTAACGATCAATATTAATGTTCTAAATAGTCGTTGGATAATATTTCACCATAAAAATATGAAATCATGCCATAGAAGGAAAAGTGGTTGTTTATTTACATCTTTTACGTGTTTGAATTTTCGAAAATCCTTTCTTTCTTTTAAACCCATAAAGAGTGAATTGTAGTTACAATCTCACGCTTCTACGTCCAGCGGTTTGGACTGTGCTTCTAAATATAATATAATTTACAACAAAATTCCAGAAAATATGTAAAATTTAACTTGCTCAAAGTTCAAAAACTTTAATAAACTAAGTTTGTACAAAAAGAGTTAATAAAATGTCATGGAATTTATGAGTGATAATAACCCCTGAGAATGAGGTGATCACTACCAAGCTATTTCTATTTCTGTTTTGTGTTTATTGACTGTGTAACGTACATGATTGTAAACTGTTATTCTAAAAAAAGAAAAGTCCCGCTGGATTTCTTGATGGTCTTCCCAGGACAGAGGTTTTTTTCCAAACCAGTGATAATTAAACAAAAGAGTGTCTTTCAATAATTATTACTTATATTATATATTGAGTAAAAAAGGTTTCTGCTTCTATTTATGCAAACGTCAAGCTCGTTCTAAAAGATTTGTAAAAAAAATAGAAATGTATATTTTTAATTCAAGAATATTTGCACCAATTTTCATATAAAAACTATTAGTTATTCTTATGAACAGCCTTTGCGGTTTCAAAACCTTTAAAGAATTGCAAAAATCGCTAAATAAGTTTTAATTTATTTTGTTTATGGAATTGTTTCGGTATGTTTTGACTCAATCGCCTCGTAAAATAGAAAGGGGTTAAATTATTCAAAATCCTTTCTTGGTGTATGTGATTTCGGCAGATGTAAAACTATATATAACAAAATTCTCTATAAACTTACTGACGCGTTACGCGTTAGTTCAAGACGCAGATAAAAAGCAGTCGTCAGTCAAGTAGACTATTTCAAATGAAACGTATAAATGCTTGGCCTTAGTAAGCTTATTTGTAACTTCTTACTTTTTTATTCAATAAGGTAAAATTGCAACTGTTTTTTATACGTGGTGAAACCATGCTGCAGCAATAATATGGTTGTAGCACGAATGGACAGTCTTGACTGGGGAAGGATAACGCTCTCACGGACTACCAGCGTAAAATAGCAGCTTAATACTGCTGTGTTTCGTAAAGTAAGTGTAGAGCATCGGAGATCCTTTTAACTGGAAACGAGGCAGTCAATCTTAGTCATCCAGGGTGACAACGCATCTGCATTTGGATTATTAATCGAAGGTATAGTAATAATGTCCTCCAGACCGAATTTCGGCTACGGCGGCCTGCCTCAACGGAGGCCAGCCATCGGCGCAGGACAGGATTATAGTGCCCAAGTGTATGCGCGAACACAGGTGCACTCTCTATTCCCTGACTCTCATAATCCGATGGGACGGTAAACCATATTAGTCCTCAGGGCTTACGCATCTGTAGATTTCGGTGTTTGAAGTTTGAAGGTGTCCATGGGCTGCAGTAATCATTTAGCATCAGGTAAATTGTAAGTTCGTTGGTCACTTCACTTTTATAAAAAGAAATTGGCAAGCATGAGCACAAGCTAGTAAATAAAACACTATAGTTGATATAAAACATACTTTTTTATCTTACCTTTTTTATTTTACCTTAAATAAAATAAACACTAGCTTTTTAATAATCATTGTTACATACTGTGTTCGTGTCAATAAATAAATATTAATAATTATTTTGAACAACGAACGAAATTTCGCTAGAATTTCTGAATAGTTATAGGGTGCTTACGTCGTCAATTAGGCAACAAAGTGACAGTTTTCTGATACAGTGTCACCTCTCACAAACACAATTAAAATGTACCACGAGCTTACCCCCGCACATATATCGCCGAAGATAGCACCATTGCGCATTCTGGCAGCACGTCACGTATTAATGCTGGTATATAAACCAAGCCCTGAACTTCCCTGGCATACATTGTGACCGCTTATCGGACGGCAGTCGGACGCATCTGCCGTCATCAATTAATAAAGTATATTGTGGATATTAAGTGCAAAATGAAGTTATTAGTGATTTTAACGCTCGCGGCTCTTGCCAGTGCTCATAATCCAGCTTCGAAGTTAGTAAAGAACATTTATAAAGAATGTTTGAGTCAGTATTCCTTGGAGTGTGTGAAACCGAGAACCCTGGAATGGATTTCCCAAGTGGCTAACGATGACGAGATCAAGATCACGGATAATCTTTCGATTGTCAAAATGGGAACCATTGAAGAAGATGGTGACGTCGACCCAAGGATGACCAAAGACCCTGCTTACGCCATGTTCGATAAAGTAGACCGCTTTCTCCAAACTCATACCCTCAGAGTGAAAGTGCCCGATGAAATTCTTAACAGTGCTGCCTCCGAATATGTACCAAGGTCGCTTCTTACAGACTTGCCCTCTGAATTGACCATGCCTTTAGATGGCGAAGAAGAAGTCGAGACTTTCGAAGGCAGAAAGAAGAAAATCAAGCTGCCCAAGCCTTTGAGGATCAAGAGCAGTACGTAACTGAATTAGCAACTGCATAAAACTCAAAATTAATGATATATTGACATATTGTTTCTTTTTCAGAACACGGTTTCATTAAGAAGGTGGTGTTGCCTTTCCTTCTCGGTTTGAAGTTCAAGACAGCTGTCCTCGTGCCCCTGGCTCTTGCAATGATCGCTCTAAAGACTTGGAAGGCCCTCACTCTTGGTCTCATCTCCCTTGTTCTTTCCGGTCAGTAATAAGAATGAAAATCGAAACATCGATTCAAACATGAGTTATTATTTTAAGAGAGCTAAGAAATTTTTATTCTAGAACTATTAACGACGACAATTTTTTTATCAATTTAAACTTGTATTACTGTTTAAAATAATAGATATGTGAGTATTTCAGAAACATAACAAATATAATTTAATTACAGGTGCCATGGTCATCTTCAAATTCACGAAGCCTAAGGTAGTGAACTACGAAGTCATCCACTACCCTCAGCACCATGTTGAACATCATGTGGACCACCACGCTCCTGGCTGGGATTCTCATGGTCCTTACCAAGCCCGATCATACGAAGACGCTCACGAAATCGCCTACTCCGGCCAAATATAAAACCAAAAATTCATAATGAGCATTAAGTTATATGGACCTCTGATTAATTAATTTATTTAAATTATTTATTTTATTGTAAATAAACACTCTATGATTTAAGTTTCAAATTCCATTCAAGATCATTTATTAGTATTTTTACCTTTTTCTACCTCCATACTAAGACACTATTGTTGTCTGACGTGTTTGATTCTGTATTACTTAAAAAGTCTGCTCGAACAAATTCAGATACGGTTTTTGTTTTGTACGATTGCTTCCGTCTTGAGCTATGTACTCCATAAATACTATATTTAGGCGTCTCGGAGAGAACGTCTTCATCCACATTATCAAAAACAATGTTCCCTTCGTTCTGAGTGATCTCGTCTTCAACATCATAAGGCTTGATTTTGAAAAATTCATTATTAAGTAAACTTTTAAATTTTCCGTGAGTGATGCTTTCGACATTTAATCTCTTATAGTTTCTTGTAGTTCCTTCTTGTGGATGTTGTATAATAGATTCTATTTGCCTCAATTTCGGGCCCGTTTTCTTTTCTTTGAATCTTATACTTTCGTTTGAATCAAAATTCATGACGACGCGCTTCGTGTCCGGTCTCTTTAAAAGTACTTGTTTAGAAAACGTTGTATATACTTTGGAACGCTTTAAAGGATTCATTTTGTAAATGTTGAGTAGGGCTTTAAAAGTATTTTCTGCATGTCCCCTTTTTACTCTTTGATGGAAGATTACACGAGCTGATATTGCCGTTATCTGCGAAATTTTTTTTTTTAAGTTACACATTTAAAAAATAGTGCTAGTAAATAGTAAGAGACAATTATTTATCCTTGGTAATACACATTGATTATATTTACTTAAAACCATGTATACACTCACAGCTTATATAGAAGTAGGTCAATAGACAGGGCCATCTAAAGTAAAAAAGATATGTATTTATGGGAAGTGATATACGCAGATTACTTGCAGTCAAAAAACTTAAGATTTTATGCCGGAGTTAACTAATTTACGCGCATATACTATTAGTGGCCTCTGTATATGAATATAGTAGATAGCCGTGTTGTATGGCTCCTCATAGACGGCGGTATAACTATCTAGTTTGCGTGTAAAAATTTTGCTCTGGTATTGAGATCCCTGATCCACTGGTCAAGTGTAATAGTAAAGGCAAATCCTCCTTACGTCGGGAGAACCCCAAATCTACCAGTAGACGTTTACAGGCTGATGACAAAGAAGGGGAGAATAAGATGTGTTAGGCAATATGAAACAACAAGATATAAAACAACATCCTTATTCCTTCGTGTCGACTCATTTAGATACAACAGTATTTAAATGAGTCGACACGAAGGACTATGGATTATGCTAATACATATCACTAGAAGGTTAGATGAGACTCGAACGAATAAGTTATAATGTAGCATTTCAACATAATAACCATTAAAAAGTCAGTTAAGAAATTAATACAGCTCCCTGTTGGCTACAGTGCCTGTCCTGTTTTACTCTATTACCACACTTATAAAAGAAAAATTTAGACACCATTAATTTTAATTTACGTGATCTCCATGTTTACTCCATAATAATCGCCTTAATAATATGTACATATCAAAAATTAAAGACGCACAATTTTGTTGTGCCGTATTTATTATACTTACTTTAAACTAATGCAAAGAATTTCACCTCAGGACACATTTGCTCACGTATTAGAGAAATAAATGTGTAAAGATCCGTTTGGCTGTAAGGGAAATGAAGTCATTGTTTCTATTGTCTATCAGTCCAAAAATAGAAGTGAAACTCCATCTAATTAGACATCGAATACCATGGAAGTTAAGCGAAGGCTTGACCTGATGCTCGAGACACTTCTGAATATTGATGAACAATAAAACGGATCCGACGTGTTTGTAAGTATGAAAGATATAAACTGTCGACAGCAGGCTAATGGTTCAGGAAAATCTTGAACTTGAAAGTTGTGGGTTCGAATCCGTCTGTTGACTACTGTTGTGAACCACTCCTAACACAAACACTTTAAGCTTTATCTTTAAGCTTCCACCCACCCATAACCATTACAGGCTATCCATAATCATATAGCCTATATAAAAGTACGCTGCTAAACTTAGACCTCCCCCTAGATTGTCTTATAGAGAAGATTTTGCAACAGTTGCTACACTTGGCGAACGAGTTGGCAACCGATTTCCATTATATAGAGTTGTTATCAGGAAGATGTCGCTGTCTACCCCACGTCTCTGTTTCCCCTGGTCGCTTCTTACGATACCCGTGGGACGATATGGTGTAGTACCACTACACCATATCGTCCCACTACAGTAGTGGAAATTCTTAGGCCGCGAATACACAATTTACTACTCCTTATATTACGATACTTCTCGGAGTTGTTAACGCCAATATTAGTAATGTAAATTGCATTTAAAAAAAAGTATTTAATCAGTATTTTAAAAAAAGAACACTGCAATTTATTTTTTAACTTGTAAGCGCACAAAATATAACTTGAAAATTATTTGACGCTACAAAGACAGTTGTTGTCATTATTATGTATCCATTTTAGATCCATTTACTTTAATGATAATAATTATTATTTTATATTATTCGATCAAAAATTACTTTTGTACATACTATTTTTTTTTAATGTCACCTGGACCATTACCACTACATTAGTAGTCTGGTAGTAACAACGTGTTATTTAGACAAGACATTTGAAATGATTGCAAAAATTTAAAAATATATTAAGAAAAACACTTGAAGTCGGTTTTTTGTTATTTATAAAGTTATAAGATGCGATTAAATTAAATATGTTGGTTAATAATGCAGCGGCGTACGGAAACGCACCACCTAGTATTATCCCGTGGGTACCGTAAGAGGCGGCAGAGAGAAATGAAACAGCAGACCGACATCAGCATCTTCCTGATAACAACTGAAATTAAAAAAAACTCCAGATGTCAACGCGCTTGCCAAGCGTGGTAATACTGATAGGGTTTGATTGATGGTTGGATTCACGGATTAGTCTACTCAGCGTAAATTATAACTTAAAATTGTCTTACCAATATAGTGCTGATTATAATCACACGAACTAAGCGAGATTTCATTGTGTTTGAAAATTTTCTTCTTTGAAGCCATATCAAATGTTTAGATTATTAATGTCAACAATTCAGCATATCGCGGTGATATTTTTGAAACAGCTAATGTATTGGAGCATTGCATTGGACATTCTTGTAAAACAGAACGAATTTATAGGCAATTAGTAATGTTTGAGTGTATGGCCCTTTATATTCGCTGACTTGATTAAGCATGCGGAAAGTCAGTTAACTTAGTTGCTGAGGAGTTTATGTATGAGTGCCAACTCTAAAAAGCAGTAAGTACCATAGATTTTGCTCTACACAATAAAAACTTGTATGTTTCATTTTGGTTGAAAAGAAAATTATTCCAACTTTAATGACAACTCAGTTGCTCATTATGCAATAACGCGTCGAATACGTCTAGATTGCAGTCGATATCAAGGTCTAGTGATATACAAGGCATAAAAGTTACTAACACACAAATACGCACATACAAGTTTATTTCTCATAACCTCTCTCGTTGTTGGGAATATTTTTGGTAGACGGATATACTATACATATATTATAACATGATATACATACGTGTATGTACACGTACTAAAGATTTGTACTGGCGAAATCGGACTTATTACGACGGCTTATATAAGCTGCTCACGTAAGCTGAAGGTAGCTTTAAGCCGGCCATATAGCTCGTAGAACCGAAATCCGATTGAGAAGAAAAGTTCTCGATAGGCAGCTTCGTACTCGAAAGCACGGTATTGGGTAACCCCCACTAGATGGAGTAACGACCTGGTTAGATATTGAGTAAGTTGATGGATTCAGGTGGTTCGGACCGTGTTTTATAGCATTCCTTGGGTAAGGTATATATTTAGCAGTGGACTTGGCCAGTGATAAATGGGTGGATGCTTGACGACAATTTTAAAACGGAGAATTAATATACCTAGCTGGGTAACAGTGTTACATCTTCGTAATGAAACATTTCACACCAATTATTGAGATTTCGTGTTTTCCCTGTCCTTGTGCCTCTTACGGGACGTCCAACTTCTTTTGGCGTAGATCTGTTGATCTGTTTATAGTATGAGGGAGAAGTTTTGATAACACCAAAGATAGGTAGATATATCGGAGTAAAAAATTATTAAAAAAATAACTTGCAAAATATGTTAAGGCGTAGTGTACTGAAGAATTAAGGCCCCGACTTTTATACGTGGTAGAGTCATGCTGCAGTTATATTAGTAGTATAGTTGTAGCACGAATCGGTCGGCTCGACCGGGGAAGGACCACGCTCTCAGAGAGTACCAGCGTAAAATAGTAGGTTAATGAGAGAGTAGAGAACCGGAGACCCTTTTTAGCTTTTTACTGGAAACGACGCATTTCATCTTAGTCCTCAGGGGTGACAACGCATCCGCATTTTGATTTGTAATCGAGGATAGATGTAGATGTCTACGGGCCGCAGCAACAACTTACCATCAGGTGGACTGTGTGCTAGTTTGTTAACCTGTCCTATAAAAAAAAAATTGCTGTGGCTACATACTCGTATCACTATTTAGACGTCCATAACAAGAAATTAATTAGAAAGCGTTGAGAAAAAAAAAAGAAGAAAGTGTATGACTAAACTAAATCGTCCGTTCGCGTTTGTAGTCCAAAACGAATTGGCACGGTGCCGTGAATGTGGATGTGTACGCGTGAACGCCGCGCGAAGGGTGCGTGAACCCTTTGTCGCGGGACAAAACACCGACTCTGATCGGGGAACAGGCGCGAACGCGCGTAAATCCATCCACATTCACGTTCACGCCTGTTCACGGAGATTCACGGCGATAACGTGGAGCCGCGGTCAGAAATCAAGCGCAGGCATACATTTTCGCCGCGCCGTAGAAAGAGAGGGGGTTACTTCCTCTCCTACGCCGCTCCGGCTGTCTACTCTCCATCCGTCTTACGAATTTTCGATCAGGTCACGTACCCAGACGCGAGTTTAACATTTTTTACCCATTACAAAAAAAGTGTATAACGCCGCTAAAGAAGTTTTCACTTCAAAATTCCACCTCCAAAGGTAAAATAGAGAGGATGAATTTATTTTTATTTAAATTTAAGTAAAATCCAACCTAATTTTTCTTTAATACACTCTTTCGATGCACTACGTCTCAACGTGATGATGAATATACTAATATGATGATGAATATCATCATCATCATCATTACAGCCCTTCACAAGTCCACTGCTGAACATAGGCCTCACCCAAGGTATGCCACAAAGCACGGTCCTGAGTCACCTGTATCCATCGACTTCCTACATGTCTTACCAGGTCGTCACTCCATCTAGTGGGGGGTCACCCTACCGGCCACTTCGCCTACCGGTACGAGGCTGCCACTCGGAGATCCTTTTTCCGCAACGGTTGTCGGTTCTTCGAGCTATATGGCGGCCCATTGCCACTTCAGCTTACTAATCCGTTGGGTTATGTCGGTCACACTGGTTTTACTGCGAATATATACGTATTGTGTATATATTTTGTACATTATATGTATAGGTTCCGTTTCGTATGTATCTTTGTAATTGGAACTACCACTACATTTCATCACTCCACGGGTTGAATGGCTGAGAACGCCGGGAAGCGATAAGTCCGTCCTTTGTTACCTTATTTCGGTGTTAACAATAAAGTTTAAATAAATAAAAAAACATAATTTGCTATCCACCAATTATTCCGGCGCGGCCATGCGACATGTGCAAGTTACAGTAATACTCGTATAATTACACGGTGTGGGACATTACGTCTTAGTTCTCAGAGGTGACAACGCATCTGTAGCCTTATTTTTTTTAAGGACATTTGACATTTGACTTTAAGTTGGTTTTAACTTGACTATAAGTTCTTTTGTCGTATAGATTTTATAAAAACAATATAACATACATAGTTGAATATACTCGAAAAAACGTACTACACGTTCTGCGTGGTTGACCCACGCTGCAGCTACACAGTTTTAACACGAATGCGTCGGTTCAACAGGGGCAGAACCACGCTCTCAAAGAACATCGACGTAAAATAGCAGCGTAATGCTGTTGTGTTTGGTATGGAGGTGAACCGAAGACCTTTTTACTGGAATCGAGGCATTCCATCTTAGTCCTCAGGGTTGACAACGTATTTGCATTTTGATTCTTAATCGTAGATAAATGTGGATGTCTATGGGCCACGACATGCACTTTTTTTTATATAGGACAGGGTGACAAACGAGCACACAGTCCACCTGATGGTAAGTGGTTGCTGTGGCCCATAGGCA
>DWHP01009278.1:0-10255 GCA_018247895.1 Parnassius honrathi | reverse complement strand
ATTGTACCATTCGTAAGAACGTTACATTACACAGAAATGCTCCAGAAAATGTTGTAGTCTATACTCACCCTTAGACTGTAATTATTTCGCCCGCTCACTCGCCACTCTCTCGCTTGCGGCTCAGTCGCCTCGCAAGCGACGTGTCGCGCGAATTGAACACAGAGCCACGAAGCAAAGTAATGTTTCGGATCCAAATGATGCATTTGAAACCTTGTTACTGAACCAAACTTTTGAATCACTTCGGTGATATAAATCAGTGAGTCGGTTACGTAAAGAGTTACACACGCCTACTTCATAGTGTCCCATACATTACCGACAACCGGACGTAGTCCCGGTTTGTCGCCGGGCTTAGCTCCGGCAAAAAACCTTAATGATGAATTGGTCTTTTCTGCTGCTGACACGGCGACTTTTCTTAGCGTGTACAGGAGCCCAAAGACCTGCCGCGTCGATTCACACCACCATGTTCACGCACCGCGGCTCGGTCGTTTGTGCACGCGCATAAAGTGACTCCCGGGCATTTTTATCCCCACGTTGTACGGGATGTCGCTAAAAAGTAAGGCTATCTTTCTTCGGTTTTATGTTATTTACACTTACACATTGTATGTTATTTATACAAAATTGTATTTATTATAGGTGCAGATGGTCAGTAAACCTACAAAGATGAATGATGATCATGTGGCATCGTTATTGGAGGAATATGAGCCATCGTTGGACAGTGACATCTTTCTCACTAGTAAGCTTCTTAAGTTGATTTTAATATAGAAGTGGAAGATATCGAGTTGAACGCTACAGCTACATTATAAGATACAAAATCGACATTATAACAATTTTTTTCTTGGAAAAGATAGAAGAGCAAAGTGGTATAAATCTCAATCGCGTACCAATGTTCGTACTAGAGCAGCCAATATTATTCCTCATTTGCCGGGGTGCAGAAGTGCAGCTCAATTAAAAAAAAACTCACTTGGATTGCTTCGAGACCTTTTCGAGACAACCAGAAAATTTCCATAAGAATGGAAACCTCTACAATACAAAGGGCTAAAGATGAGATAAAAGCAGTGTTTGGGTTGTTGTTCTTGGCAGGTTTATTTAGCTCTGGCAGACAAAATCTTGTAGACTTACGGAGTAATGGCGATACTAGAATTGAAATATTTAGAAATAGTACGACGAGACAAAGATTCGTATTTATAGTAAATAATTTGAGATTCGATGACTCGTCAACTCGTACAGCAAGGGTATATGTCGATCGCTTCGCACCCAATCGAGATATTTTTGAAATCTTCGTCAAAAACTATCAGCAATCCTACACTCCGTTTGAATACTTGACTATAGACGAAGAGTTCGTGGCATTTAGAGGAAGATGTGCTTTTCTATAATACATTCCTCCGAAACCGGCAAAGTATGGTTTGAAAATTTACGCTTTAGTGTATGCTAAAACATTTTATACACTGAATTTAGAAATTTACTGTAGGAAACAGCCTGATGATAGTCCTTATACAACAAGAAACAAGCTGTTTGATGTTGTAGATCGACAGGTGAGATGCGTTTCTGAAACTAGAAGAAACATAACCATAAATAACTTTTTTACAAATAAAAACCACAAATTGACTGTCATTGGTACACTAAGGTCAAATAAAACGTGTATTCCACTGCAGTTCAAGGCTAGATGTGAAGAAAATTCATCGGTGTTCGGATTTCAAAAAAGATGGGACTATTGTAACTTATGTACCAAAGCCAAGGAAATATGTACACATGATGACTTCTTGACATCACGATGATGAATTGGATCTAGAAAGTGGAAACAAAAGAAAACCATCTATTATAACGTTCTACAACTCAACAAAGAGCGGGGTTGATTTTGTCGATAAACTTGCAATAACATGCGTTGTATCCCGCAATTCTAAACGTTTGCCTCTTATCATATTAATAAATAACAACATGAAAAGGATCAGGCGTAAATTTATCAAAAAATTAGGAACCTCTCTGCTTGAGGACCATCTTAGAAAAAGATAACCCACATGTACCACGCGATATAAGAAAATGCGTGCATGGAATTCTGAATGAAGAAGTTCCAAGACCATCAGCAAAACAGCCAAGAAAGCCTCAGAGATGTTTTTTCTGTCCTAGAAACAAGGACAGGGAGACCCTTAATGGCTGCTTCAAATGTGAAGCTGCTATATACAAAAAACATGCAAATCTAATATGCCAAAATTGTACTGATTTAGGTAACGAATGATCTCACTCAAATAACCTACTGTGATTGTAATAATTAGCTATATATGTTGAGACAGCTCTCTTGATTTAATTAATAAGTAAAATAATAACGTTATTGTTTCAAAAACATTTTTGTTTTATTTTCTTTATGGCAACTAATTGGAAATTCGTTAATTATATGAAGAAATTTTCTGATTGTGATTTTATCTTAATAAATGTACATTTTTATACATTTATATGTATTATTTATTCACTTATTATCATAGATAACTTAAGAAAAACGTACATATAGGTACTTATTAAACGTCATTTACACTCAAAATAGAGGTAAAGTCTTGTGGGGTTATTCTAGCCTCACACGGCACAGGCGTGGAGTATTTTTCACCTTGTACGGCGAAGGTTAAAGTATACCAAAATAAAAATAAAAACTAGAATTAGTTAATAAATAAGTAGTTTTGTATTGTGAGGCGAGATGAAGACTCATATTACTTGTAACGGGGCATATTAGCACAGAATAAATGATAGTACTACGATATTTTTTCTTTGGTATGACAAAACATCTGCATTTTAATTATGACTATGTGCCACACCATTCACTTACTATAAGGTTAACCTTGTGTTCTTTCATTACTATAAATTTCTTTTAGGTCAAGTTTTGACTTCAAATAAATAAAATTTTAAGAAATAACGACAGAAAATATTCGTCATACAATCATGCCTCTAGGAGTGGTTTGATAAATGATAAAAATTAACGACCGTGTTGCAATCAAAAATAGAAATTGCTTACTAGATATTTTTACTCCTAGCGATTTCACAAGTATCACCCATGGGACAAGTTATCGCACTTACTCCCCTCTCGTTCGTTAGTGTACTCTCAGTGACGATAATCGTTTCTCGCACCCTCAGTGTTGATTTTCTATTGAATCAGATTTCTTTTGCTTGTGATGTGATCTACAATTCTTTGAATACTAAGTGAATTTGGTGCGAATCGTTACCCGAGAAATTGAAAAAATATGTATGTTTCTGCTTTTTGTTGTTAAGAAAGTGTACTTGGAAGTTTATGATAGTGATCATCACTTTATTATTATTGCTAAGGTAGGAAAAACCTACGACATTGTTGTAGAAGGTTATGCAACATGTAGAAGTGGATATACACGTCTCTTTTTAATGCCATTATTTTAAACACTGTGGATGCCTGTGGTGATAGCTTAAAATAATACATCTCCATTGAAGAGCCTCACATAGATATTTTACGCTGTAGAACTACGTTGGATTATGTAATGTCGACACATTCGAGCAGCCATAATACAGCTACAGTCTCTACCACGTAAACATTTTATATCTCAAAATCAAAGAAGATGGAAATAAAGTCAATATTCTAATATTAAAGTAGATAGGGAAACTGGTTTGCTAAGATAATCTTGTAGAAATAACTCGACCGGGAGCGGATCTCGCTCACACAAAACCAGCAGCATAATGCCGCTGTATTTTAACCGTTGAATGACAGGAATGGGAGTTCTTTTTACTGGTAACGACGTAATCCATCTTAGGACAGATGTAGGTTGGACCATAGTAGCCACTTATCATCGAGTGTGTATATGACTGGAAGAATTTTTTTTCATGACGCAAGGAGATGCAACATCTCTTCGCAGTGCCAGTGAGTCAAGCCGATCGGAAAGAGCTCGGTCGCCGAAGATTCGAACAGCTCTGCGCTGGATGTTATCAAATGAGCTGACACTGGGGAGCACCGGCCCAGAGATTGGAACAGTATTCCGTGTGTGGCCAAACCTGCGCCTTGTAAACTTGCAGGCGGTGAGGCGGCATGAAATACTGTCCTGCTCTGCTGAGCACGCCAAGATTTTTAGAGGCCAATTTGGCCTTCACGTACAAGTGACCACGAAACTGCACGTCACCCGATATGTTGACGCCGAGGATTCAGATACTGGCTGAGGAAACTAGGGGAGTGCTATAAAACTGAGGAGATACGACAAAGGGGTTTAAAATGGACTGGATTTAGTCGCCCCCAATCCGAGACTTTGTTCAGCAAAGACTCGACTTCAGACATAAGTTTGTCCCGGTACTTGGAGACGTTTTCCTGAGAAATATTGGCACAGTCGGTATACAGAGCATCACCAGTGCTGTCATCTGCATAGAATTGAATGTTACGGGCTTGCAGCATGTCATTGATATGCAGAAGAAACAGCGTTGGTGAAGCACGCAGCCTTGTGGAACACCAGCGTTAATGGGCTTGTTATCGGAGCGTGCACTGTCTACTACGACCTTGATGCCCCGATTAGCAAAAAAACTGGTGATCCAATTGCACAATTTCTCGGGAAGCCCATAGGAAGGAAGCTTCGTAAGAAGCGCTCTGTGCCAAACCCGATCGAAGGCATTAGACTCTACTGCCTCCGCCCATTTATGAGTTAGGTAACCCAGAAGATCACCAGCTGAGCGAACGCAACGGGAACCGTACTGGCGGTCACTAATCAGCTGTTGATCTTTAAGGTACCGCATGAGCTAGCTGTTAATAATGGATTCCATTATTTTACAGAGAACAAGGAGATGATGGTGATAGGCCTATAGTTGGACGGATCAGAGTGGTTACTTTTTTAGGGATCGGGTGCTTGAGGGCTGTCATGAGTACCGGAAAAGACACGTCAAAACCAGTGCCAACTCCGGAGCACACGTCTTCAGCACAATAGGAGTGACGCCATTCGGCCCACATGACTTGTTGACATCCAGGGAGAGGAGTGCTCTGAGCACTGAGCGTTGGGTAAACAGGACATCCTGCATGG
The DNA here is from genome assembly GCA_018247895.1 of Parnassius honrathi. Lineage (NCBI taxonomy): Eukaryota > Metazoa > Arthropoda > Insecta > Lepidoptera > Papilionidae > Parnassius > Parnassius honrathi. The sequence goes on along the minus strand of DWHP01009278.1, from coordinate 5,249 downwards.
AGCACTCACTCCGCGGGATGGTCGGCGGTGTGTTTCCTCGTCATCAAGAGTCGAGTTGGACGCAATGAGAGAGCCCATCAGATCGGTTTTGTCCTTTGCGTCATGGGCCAGTGAGTCGTCCTCCCTGTGCAGAGATGGGAGAGATGGCTGACAGAAGTTCTCTTGGACGCCTTGGCGAGAGACCAGAATGCACGTGTTGTCAAAGGCAGAAGAACTAGTTTCTCGCCAATTCTGCCGATGTGCTCTGACTTTACCTTGACAATGACACTTTTGAAGGCAGAATTGTACTTCTTTTTAAGGGCGCTTGTATTTGTATCCCTAGGTAGCACTCCTGCTTATGGCGTAGTGCAATTTTACGGGAGCGACCAAACCAAGGCTGGGTTCTGCCTCCGATAGGTACCACAGATGATGAATAAAAAGTTCCATTTCCTATGGTACCACATCAGCGACAGAATCAGCAACAACGCTGGGATCATCCGGCAAGAAGCAAACCCGCCCCCAAGTGTAGGATGCAAAAAAAGATCGCATTCCGTCCCAGTCCAGACCTATAATGCCAAACACGGCGGCAACCTGCAGTACGCAACAGCGATGAGTGCGTGAATAGCACCGTTCTCCGGATCAGACAATGGTCCGAGGAGCCAAGAGGGGCATCGACGGAGACCTGATATCCGTCCGGATGAGAGGTCAGCAGAAGTTTCAACAGGGAGGGTACATGATCTTCCACCTCTGGGATCCGCGTAGGCGAGATAACCAGTTATGTCAGACCATATGCCAACGCAAATTCATAAACAGATTTATCCACATGATCGATTAAACGGGAGCCAAGCTTTCGGCGTGGTTGGCGTTAAAATCACCAAGAATCACGATCTCAGCGGATGGCACCTGTTGTAACACGTAGTCTACAGCCATTTGGAGATGGTCAATGAGTCGGTCTGTGTCCTCGATCAATGACTATACGAGGCACTCATAGACGCGGGGATGGTCGTTGCTGTCTACGCGCGGCCTTAGGATGGACAGGTCCGTACCTTCAAGGCTGCCAAGGCGTCGAAAACAGATGTCCTCCCTGACGTACACACATATTCCAGCCCGGGGCACACAGAGGTGTTCTAATTTGTAACCCGGTTAGGAGAGATACGAAGTATACATCTGTGTGTCGGTCAGAAAGAGCAAGGCTGGCTTCGCCGTTTCCAGATTGGATGGCGTTAAGGTTTGAATGAAGTCCCCGGATGTTGCAGAAATTCAAGGATAGCGTGGCAGGGGTGCCTTTGTCTTATTGCTTCGTTTGCCCCAAGCAGATTTAGTCTCGCGGAATTTAACACACCCCCACCCCCTACTCCCCAGGATACGTGGGGCAGCCTGAGCGCCCACGCTCATTAAGAGTAGGGTAGCTTGGGCGTTGATGCTCAGCGAGGGATTCTCCGTCACCAGGGCTGTTGGTACCCTTCTGAGGTAGTGTTGTTTTTTACTCCGATACCATGTCAAGGGGGGAATTGTCCCTCCAGCCACCTACACTCACCAGACGAAATACAGAAGCAGAGCTTCTGTTTCACGCTGATCTTTTGTGTGGTCGTGGTACCACCCCGGTTCGAGCTGGCCCATACGTGCAACAGCAAAATCCGTCGCGTGGCTCTACCACTGTTAAAAACTCTTGCCGATGGGACAGCAATGCGAATCGAACGGGAAGAGGCTCGGTGTAATGGGTTGAAACTTCCTGACTACGACTTGCTAGGTGCTGAGAATTTCTTAAAAACGTACCCAAAACTAATTTCGGCCAGATCTGTGATTCCCCAACCTCAACCCAACTCAGCACCTTATGATCAGCAGTCGAGCATTCGACCGCTGGACCACCGGGGCAGCCTGCTTTACGCGTGTTGTCGATATGTAGAGCCGTTAAATGTTTTTCCTTATTACAGCATAAATTTATAACTTTACATAAAAGAATAATTTAAAATGTGATTAATATTACGTTATGTCACATTTTATCTGTTTATTTTTATTGTGTGCACTAAACAATTGTTATTAATTTATTGTTTGAGTTTTTATTTTTCTCTCTGCGGGTTTAATGACATATTTATGTAGTTGGGTATAAGCAAAAAATACTTCAATCATAAATACAATAGGTATTGTAGACATTAACATACTATCGCCCCGGTACGCATATTTTCTTATTATTTATTTCACAGTATACACATACCAACCATGGTAGATCAATCGTGAATCGATTATCTTCGGACAGTTGCATGGGTCTAAGCACACATGTAACACTATCGGCCAGGCGTCGTCCTTGAACCAGTTTAATCTCCATTTGATTCGCCTACCGAGCCCTTATCGAATCTCAAATAGGTCATTTATAATTACCGATCTATTTATCTTAGAAAGTCGGACGCAGTGTTACCGGTCACGTGCGTCTATACAATACACCTTGGTGCTTGAGTGGTAGCCAAGATTCATAGTTATTAATTTGTGGATGTAGAGCGTGAAAGCAAGTGTTCAGGCGCAAGTAGCAAGCAGTAGGTTACGTATATAGGGGCGCAATGTAGCGACCGCTCTCAGTCGGCACTCGCTTGCAGGAGACCCTGAGCGCACGCGGGCTTCGCGGCCGGTATCTCGCCTATCGGACATATAAAGGAATTCTTATGTGATGTTAGTAAACAGTAAGTGTATAAATAAAAAGCGAGACGTTGACCCTCTGTCATTTTCGCTGTGAACTTAATTTGGTGACGATGTCTCTTCCGGGTGTTTTTCTTTTTTCACACTACGTGGAAAGCTTTTGGGTAAGTTCATAGTTTATGATTTATAATATTTTTGATTACTATTTTTATTAATAAATGCATAACAGTTTAATTATATTACATAGGATTGTCAGTGTTTCATAATTATAGTTTTGAAACGAGACAAACTCTTCGAGTTAAAATAAAGTTATCTGTATTGTTTATAAATAATTTAAACGTAGATTATTAATAAAAATGTAGTATCTGTGTAATATTACCAACAGTGTGCTTCGATAATTTTTAACTCATCAACAATTTTTCTTCGCAATTTACGCCGCATTATTAAAATGACTGGACACAAATCAATCGTAAACCAAAGGGTGTAAAAACCTATGCTAGTGGAAAATATAAATTATTCAGTATGTTTTTACTTCAACCAGGTACTGTGTGTTACAATGGAATCGCGTGTTTTGGGAAAGAATCGAGTTTATTCTCGGTTATACTCCTATTTTTACTACGGATTGAGTTAACGAAGTTAATTGAAAACAAAATAATTTATGGTTTTATTTTATATAAAAAACTAATGAACATTTTTTTTAAAATAATTGCGTTGGATAGGGCTGAAATTATGGCGGACTCCTCCAGGTATCATTAAGTAATGTGGGATGATTTAATTGTACCGGCTGTGTTGAATATTCAGTTAATTTCGTCCGCCAATAATTAAGCAAAATTGGTCATTCATGTATATCAACATTTACGTTTGAATTGTTAACTATAATGTTCACTATTTTTGCTTGTATTATTATTATTTTAACGAATCTAACTGACTTTTTAGGATAATCAATTAAATGTAGCAATCTAAAATCCTATTTATATTTTAATAACAAATTCAAGTGATATTTAAATTAATTGATCGATACATTTTTTAAATGCAAAGGTTGATATGGCAAACAAGTATAATAAAACATGTAAAACTCATTTATTTATATTTTAATGAATGTAAGCGCAATACGTTGTATGCGGCACACAAGAAGCTCGCTGCTCTTCGCCGATGGTAAGAAATCGTGCACTTCCAGCATTTTTTATCATAACATATCACCGCAACTATGTAGCATGAACCTGTAGTATAAAAAATTAAATAGTACGGTAGTAACTCTAGTCACTATGTTTGTGCGAACATAGAGACATGGTGATCGCTATCTATTTTCGTGTTCTTAATGCGATTTGTTTTAACATATCTAGTTTATGACTTTGTTTTTGAAATTTTTACAAAAAGCGCTGTGTTATTTCTTTCTATAACTGAAATAAGTGTTTGGAAAAAAACCTTTTTTTACTTATCCACAATCCCACCCGGTGTTAAGCACTGTCTTAGCGTGACAAAATCCTATTCACTATCGCCTTGAAGCCACCTAGATTATGTTCGGACGGAAAGACAGGCGCTTAGTATTTCACTTCTTTGCAAAAGATTGCTTTTGCTTCTTTACAAAAGAGGAAGCACACCGTTTGGTTGTAATGCATGTGTGGCGGCGCTGGCGTCGCGCCACAAGCGAAACACACCGGAGCCTAAATCGCACTATTAAAGTTTCGTATCATAAACAGTATATATAGAACAGCTTCGAACTATCACACAGCGCCCCCCTTTCACCCGAGGGGGGTCGCGTTCGATACGACTAAGAGATCTCTAGCTAGACCGTTTAGCCAGTCCCATAAGGCAGTGTTTAGTGGGTAAAAGTGGCATTCACTGCCTCCCTCCCCCGCTTTTCGGAGGGTTGCCCACATTGCTTTGGGCGCAAAAAAAAGCTCGCCGCTCACTTAGCTTATGCCTCGTGTAGAGGTGAAACATGTGTCGCATTATAGGTTTTGGGAGTAGTGATGTTGGAAGTAATGGTGTTGGAAGTAGTGGTGTTGGGAACAGTGGTGCCGGGATTAGTGGTGCTAGGATTAGTAGTGACGGGATTAGTGCAAGCAATTGAGGGAGGCCGAGAGGTGCTCTTCAAACGAGGTGCGACACATCATTTTATTTTATTGAGCTGATGTGTGAGAGGTAATTTTTAATATCTTTACTACAATGGATTTCCGCAAAGTAATGCCTGATTGTATTAATTATAGTATAAGGGTGGCAAACAAGTACAGAGTCCACCCGATGGTAAGAATCAAAATACAGATGTATTGTCACACCTAAGTACTAAGATGGAATGTCCCGGTTTCAGTTAAAAATTTCGTCAGTTCTCTACACTCAACATACCAAACACCAGCATAAAATCCTTCTCCCAAAAGTCAAACAACCTGTCGCGGATTAAATCTCGAACGCAAAGAAACTTTTCTTGTGCTACAAGTTTTATTGATCTTTAAAGCTACTTTTGTGTTATTTTACAAGGAAATTAGTTATTTAATTAATACTTCTAAAGCCGTATTAAAGGATTTATAGAAGACTGTTAATTACAGTGGCGTGGCAGTTGTCGTGTGGTGGCTTGGGGGAAACAACTAACCAGTTTTGTCGTACAAAGGATAACATATGAGGCGACTGAGGTAATAGAA
>DWHP01009277.1:0-10256 GCA_018247895.1 Parnassius honrathi | reverse complement strand
AAAAAAGGGAATCCTTATAAACATATCTTCCAGATTATACATTATGATAACATTACAGTAACTTAGTTCTGTAAATAACCTGGCAATTTCATTCTCATAAATATCCAAGTGGTGAAGAATGAAACAAGAATGCATAGAAAGGCGACGGAAATGAGTAAAATTCGATTTAATTTTGGTGTAGAAGGATTGTGTGTTCTATCCAATATGATGAATCCGAGCCCACCAAGAGAAAAGAGAAAGCTAGAAGCTAATCCTTCCATAATATATTGGCCATTAACTCTGTTCGGCATAAATGCAACTGGCCGGCTATGCCCATGTTCATCCGTCGTAGAGCCTACGCTAGGTGGTTCCACTATAACATCATAAATTATACCTATAACAAAAAAAAACATAACAGAAATTTCTTTTCTTTTTAGAAACGTCTTTTAAGAAAAATATGCAAAAACAAGATACCTAACCTCCTGTCACCAAAAAATACGATAGAAGCACCAATGAGAATGTTGTCATTGCAGATGGTGCTTGTAGCCATGAAGGTTTCTTAATTTTTATATTTGGTATTTCAAGCACTGTAAACGGTATTGCAATTATTGATTCCATTTTGTTATGAAAAACCGACACTAACAATTAAATTAAACGCCTGTTGACGCTTGACGTTGACGTAGAATAGATTGTAGATACTGTTCCGTTTGACCTTGATAATTCCATTTTGCGATCTTATACGAATATATTTCTATTATTGCATCAAGTGTATTTTTGTTATATTATTCTAAATTATTCCAATGATAGTTTCAAGTATTGACCTCAAGAATTAATTAAATGCACCAAATTTATTAAAGCTGACCTAATATATTAAGTTAATGGGTAGCGAAGGTTATAACCGTCCAATATATTTTTACTGCATGGAAAGGAACGTTTAAAGTTCTTACTAAAAAATAGCCAATCAAGATACGTCATGTGTGTTAAATGTTTTATTATGATTGGAGGAGATTTCCTAATAAATATTTTTTTCAGCAAATGCACCAATAGTGTTTTAGCTCTATGTTGAAATTTATAAACGAATAAAAAATCTGGGGAATTTGGTAACTGTCAAAAATTCATACCTTTCAATGGAAACGTACGTTGTCTGTTTTCTTCACAATTATTTTTAAAATAAATAATCGAATGGCAGCGTTTCTCTCAATGTAAATATGTGGGATATTGATCTTTGTGTTTGTGACCACTTTGGCTTAAATTATTGAGTTATTAATTTTTTGTGAAGCAATGTGAATATGTGTTAATTTTGCACACAAAATGTACTTGACTGTGGAATTTTTACTAATTTTACGATGAAGGGTGGCTTGTGTGTTATTTACACGTCGTTACTGACAATTTCTGTTTTATCAAGGTATGTTTAAATTTATTTAATTTAACTTATGTCCACCTCATCCAGCTTAATTAATAACATTCACTCTTCCTCTAGCTGTGCCCTTTTCATTTTGGTGGTATCAGAAGCTTTGCAAGCTGAAGATGGCCATGCCGACCTGTCTGGTCTTAGCAACGTCAGCCAGAAGGTGACAGCTATTGAAAAAGATGTAACCCCTGAAACCATAGCTGATGACACCAAAAATGAACCAAATACCAAAGATAAGAACCAACTTGAAGAACATGATGTGATATTTGCTGAATCGCTGTCAGTGAACTCGGTGACAACTGATGGGTGAGTCCATATTATAATAATAGTGAAAGTGAAAGTAAATTTGTTTTCAGTGCTAGTTTATAGTTTTATTAGTTTTTATCATACACTCTCTTAGTGTTTTAATTAACTTTTTAACAATCAATAGATTTGTTTATTTTTATTATATGGCGGCTATACTATTGCAGTATAAACAACCTGTTTTAGTTTCTCTTTGTGTCTTATATTATTAGTAATACCTGAGGAATAATTAATACATGAAACAGTTACCAGTGTATATTTAGTAACAATATAGTCTATTTAGTAACAGTATATTTAGAAATATTTCGATTTTGATAATAATTCACAATAAACAATTTTAAGTTAATTGTATTTAAATAATTTCAAACACATTATTAGTGGTCAACTTGTTTCCTATTTTTAATATTAATGATCTATCATTGAAGACCATTAGTCTTCAATCAACTTCTAACAACATATACTAAAATGAGTATCAATTACTTTACCTAACTTTTGTATATTCATCTTGTCACCATCACCATCGTCTACAGCCACAATTCACAGGTCCGGTACTGAACATTGGCCTCCTATTTTCATAACAGGACCACTAACCAAAAAAAAAATCATAATTATAAAAATAACAAATTACTCTAATTTGAAATTTTAATTTAATAATTTTTAGTTATGTTTAGGTATTAATAACTTTGTAATTTAATCTTGGATAAACTCAGCAAAATAACTATTGACTGTAAGGTAAATATTTTCATTATATTTAACTATCCCCTAATTTCCAATTGATATTATATAACTATTACAAGCTTGGCTATGATATTCTCTGTATAATTTGTTTTTAAGTTGTGTTTCCTGCTCTCAAGGCTGGTCTCAATTTAGTATAATATACATAAGGTCAAGTAAAAATAATAGTTGAGGCTGTTTTACTTTTTGTTTTATTTATTTATATGTTTCTTCTTTTAGTCTTGGGCATAACTAACTTATATAAATTATTAGCAATCTGCTCCATCTTCATACGCGTGATTTCTGGATCTTCACAAAAGCGCAACCTACTAGGCCCAATTCTAAATCTAAAGCATCTTGGGACCCACTCCAACACACATTAAAAAAATTCATCACAATCGGTTGAGTTGTTTTTGGGTTTTAGCGAGACTAACAGACAGCAATAGATTTTTGTATACAGAGAAATAAAAAAATAATATCAAAAAGATTTGTATTAATGATAAATTACATTGATATAGTGACTGGATTACATTTGAATGATTATTCTTTTTTATAATTGAAAATTATCAATGAAATGAGTATATTTTACACTATATTTTCACTTAGTTCTTTATAATATTTATAAAGTAGAAGTTGCAAAAAAAATATAATAGGAATACTATATTATCAGTCTGATGGAAGCTAGTTTCCAGTTTGGTACCTGAGATGCCTCTGACTTCCATACTTACAAGGTTTTCTCGACATTTCACTTTGCAGGCTTTTGTAATACCTCCAATACTTTGAAGTGTGATGTGTTCTATTTGCTTTCACAACATTCCACCTGCCGTTTTAAGTCTGATTGGTATAAAATCGTTTAGTCATTCATTACAGCCTGTCAAAAGTATAATGCTAAACCATGGGGGCCAAGGGAATGTATTGGGGCGGCATATCCCCCACAGATTGCGTGATGTTGTAGGGATACTTGTCTGCAGATTTTTATTATTTTAACTTTTTATAAGTAAGATGCTGCTGCCTCTTAAGGCACTCCCTAGATTAAATAGGATAGTGGATTAAACCACTTTTACAGATTTTATTGATTTTAATTCTACTTATTATTAATTCCCGACATTTCAAGTGCTGTGCAGCACCCATGGTTACGGGAGACTGTCCGTTAGGTATCTATGTGAAGTTAAACGCAATACAAGTGGTAAAATTAAAGATGTTGTACAACCGACTTCAATATAAATAAAATGAGAACATCATCAATGAATGTGTAAGTCCATTAAATACGTATTATTGAGGATAACTTAAAAACTACTGGTCAGACCTTGAACAAATTTATATGGGACACAAGAGAAGCACCAGCTTTCAAATAAAAAAAGAATTACCAAAATCGATTCCCCTAGAAAAAAGTTCTGAAATGCACATAAAAACCAGTAATTGAGTAGCTCCTCCTTTTTGAAGTCGGTTAAAATATGTAAAAGTAGTTTTAATTCAATGTGGGGCAGTGGATTACCGTACGCCGCCACTACACAACGGTTTTAAATTATCAGAATATTTTCATTAGTTTGCCTGTCTCTTTCTTGATGTTGATAATTACTTATTATGTTGTTTGTTCGGACAAGAACCCAGGAAGCAAAAATCCCCAACATTGACACGTTCTAATCTACTATCAGTCACTGTCCGTTACACTTGGAAGCGTGACAGCGAATGACGATTGACGTCTCGTTTCGTTATCCATTTCCATGGCGCCACTACGTCACAACATAGTTTAGGTGGGCGTGATTGTTGGTATTTCAACGCGTTTGAAATATAGTTTGCTCGCACTTATCTATTACGATATTTTAAAAATAGTTGTGACGGGAAAAAATACTCATTTTTGAGTATGTTCGAAATTAATTCCAATCCTTTGAAAATAAACTTTAAAGCGAAAATTCAATTGGGTTCCTTTAGGATAACTTTCACATGGAGCCATTTAAATTCCTAATGATTTAAGTACTAAAACCACGACGTGTGAAATGGAGAATTTTGAATTTTTAACCCAATTTATAATACAAATTTATCTACTGACTTTAATAGCAATCACATAACCACGATAAACGAAAAATTGAGATGAATTTAAACTTGCAAAGTGAAGCATTATCCACGGCGTCTATTTTGAATTCATCGTGTTTCGCGCATAGCGACAAACATCGGTATTTTTCTGATTAGATAGAACTGATTGTTACTCAGGTTATTGTTATTGACTTTGCTTGCATATAGGAGAACTGTGGTAGGTCAGGGGTTGGGCGCTTGACTCAAATTTCAACGTACGAGAACGCCCCAAGTGTGACGCAATTTTAAGCGCTCGTCAGATAAAGAAAACATGCGGATATTCAGATTTCTGAGAAACTAAAATATTTCGAGCACATGTAAAATACACCAACTAGCAATGGGGGTAGTACGATCGACTTTTCGATCTCACCACACAGAAAATGAGGGAGGAACGTCTTTCGATAGCCTACTCCTAAGTCCTAATTTTATTGCTAAATTTCTACTTCATTTGTCCTAAACTGAAGGTCATGATTAATGTGACACATAAATACTTACGAACAGAAGGATATTAAGAAGGATTCTATTATAAGCATCGATCAGACAGTCATAAAGGCCAATTACTATTTTATAAACCTAAAATTTATCTCAAAAATAATAGAGTTACTATGAATTTTGTTCTTAGAAGTATCAAAACAAACGTTCCTTTTAGTTAAAAAAATAACTTACTTTATAATAGTTATTTTTTTACATAACATCATATGATTTAAAAGAGAATCAATTTTAATAACTGTTACGTAAACGTTATAGCTGTCATTACGGTCACCTGAAAAATTAACGAGCAGTAGCATTATATTTTGGCGGCGCCTAAAATAGTTTGGTAATAAAACCTGAACAGCAATTGGAAACAAAGTGGCTAATTATTTAATAAATATTCAAGCATGTTATAAATAAATGGCTAGTGGAATGGCTGAATGGGCAGTTAGGTAAATAGTTCCGCAGTCATCGGTGTTCGGTTTTGTAAATTTAATAAAAATACAAAAGCACATTATATAACAAGTAATATTATCAGCAGTAGTAAAGGTGTCGCCGACATTTACCTTATTTTATAAAAAATATTCAGCATTACTTATAACCATGGAGTTTAATGTAGTATGTACTACATAATATATTTTTTATAAAGCTGTAGTGACAAACGAACTGACAGTCTACCTGATGGTAAGTGGTCACTGCAGTCCATGGACGCCTGTAGCGATCATCAAACAAATGCAAAACTGTGGGTAGATTGTCTTTCTTACCTTTGAGGACTAGGATTGAATACTTTTCTCATAAATTCCTCTATGGAACCTGTATTTTTTGTTTGTTTTTTTTTATATAGGATAAGGGTGACAAACGAGCACACAGCCCACCTGATGGTAAATGGATGTTGTGGCCCATAGACATCTACATTTAACTTCGCTTAAGAATCAAAAAGCAGATGCGTTGTCACCCATTGAGGACTAAGATGGAATGCCTCGATTCCAGTAAAACGGGTTTCCGGTTCTCTAGACTCGCCATACGAAACACAGCAGCATTAAGCTGCTATTTTACGCTGGTTTTCTGTGAGAGCGTGGTCCTTCCCCGGTCGAGCCGACCCATTCGTACTGCAACCATAATAGCTGCAGCGTGGTTCTACCTCGTATAGATATACTGCCTTTCTACACCCTGAAATAGCAGTACAAGCCCTATATTGCGTATATTTGGCAACAGCAATAGGGAAGCATCCTCTTCCTGAGAACTTACCCAGATGGACTCCTAGGCAAGAAAAGGAGCCCCGCCCCACCTGCGGTAAAATAGTAAAGTACTTTAAAATAAAATACTTATTGAAATAAATTCGTGCAATGAAATGAAATTGCGTATTAGCCGTGAAGAAAATAATGTACTTGGCGTCGCCAGACGGCCATCTTTGAGCTGTAAGAGCACAGTTTAAAGATCTTACAGTTGGGAAACAAATGCACTTGTGCAGAGCAACGGTGGGGCTACTGCGGGGCAGGAGGCGGACCAACATTGTGCTAGCGCACTTCACTGAGTCTGATAGACAAAACGTGCCGTTGGCGCGAGCGTTTATATAGTAATTTTAATATCTTTGGATAAAATTGATTATCCAAGTGCGAAAACATTATATAATTAAATTTCACAATTGAAAAGTTAAAACATCTGTAAAAAGAAAGTGTCACGAAAATATTTGGCAGTGCTACACTTGTAAATGTGTTTTTTCTTGTGCTTATAAAAATTATCTTGTTCGATAAATGTATCTAACTTATAAGTATGTAGATAATGTTAATGAATGTTAATGAGTAATATAATATCTAAAATTATATTATTTCCATTTTCGTGACAACCCTTAGCACATATGCTGTCGCGTAAATACCTAAACGCGGGCGGCAGAATCGCCTGACATCAAAGGCGTTTCACAACTGTAAGGTCTAAACTGTAGTAAGAGGAAACAGGAAATTTCTTTATAAGCCGTTCTGTTATAACCTATCAAAAGTCAGCTACTGAACATAGGCGTCCCGTAGATTGCCTCATAGGAGGGATATTTGCCACGCTTGGCAAGCGGTTTGGCATTTTTTTAAATTATTAGTAGACACTGCTGCCTATCTCCTGGTTAATTATACTCTGTCGCCTCACGACACCCACGCGACGGGTGTACGGGATCATGGGTTAGTGAGTATTCTTACACCGCAATTACTCTGTCATGCTAAACATATGCACACAGTTAGATCATGCCACAAATCAAGTAACACCTGTATAGTGTACCTGATTATTTTGAGGTATTAAAAGATTTTTAACAAAAATGGAGGATTTACTCAATTTAACAGTATTTTTTTTCTTTTTTTAAGTGTGTTACCTCATAATTTTTTTCTACGTCAACCGATTTTGATGGTTCTTTTTTTATTTGATAGCTGGTGCTTTTCATGTGGTCCTACATAAATTTGATAAATATGTGACTAGCAGTTTTGAGTTATCCTTAATAATTTATGTGGAAGTCGGTTGTAATTTTTTTTTAATTTTACCATTTGTATCAACTATCTATCTCATAGTCGTAAACGATTAAAGATATAGAAGTCTTATATTAAACATCGTTATTTTATAGACGAGGGTGACAAACGAGCACACAGCCTACCTGGTGGTTAGTTGTTGCTGTGACCCATAGACACGTCTACCTCTGTCCTCGATAGATGGATTGCAGATGCGTTTTCACCCGTGAGGATTAGGATGAAATGCCTCGTTTTCAGTAAAAAGGGTCTCCGGTTTTCTACACTCACACTACGAAACACAGCAGCGTCAAGCTGTTATTTTACTTTTGTGTTCTGTGACAGGGTTCCTCCTCTTATTTCAGAGAGGGAACCCTCTCAGAAATGAAAGGAAGCCCGTGCACAGCAGTGAGAATATATAGGCTGTAACTTAACTTCTGTGAGAGCGTGGTGCTTCCCTGGTCGAGCCGACCCTTTCGTGCTACAACTCTTACTACTAATAGAGTTGCTAGCAGCATGGCTCTACCACGTGAAGAAAAATATTTTTTGTAATGTGCATATTTTTGAGTCAAACAGTACCTAACAGAAAAACCTAATTGACAATCGACTGACTACCATGCCCTACACATCAAGCTCGCTGCGTTTTTTTCTACCTAAACCCGTTTCGATTGGATCGACAAAAACATGCACAGCCTCGAGCACCGTAAACTTATCCGGTGGAAATCGAAAGCATGTCTAAATATAGCTCGCCTATTATTTTGTCTCGACTGTCTCTTTGTGTGGCATGAGTGACTAGAACTTACAATTTTTTTATTATGTATTTGTATTGTGTATTGTATTTGTATTATACATTATTGTGTATTTAGTTTCTTTATATGTTATAAAATTCTATTGATGAAAAAAAAATAGAATTGAAATGCTAAACAGTTGACGTCACTTTTACCCCTAAAAATCCGCATAGCTATTTCGAAGCAGAGGCAATGGGAGGGTTGTGCTGGACTGCTGGTAATTAAGGCCCGAAGTTGTTTGTTCCGTTGTCATTTAGTGGGATTAAGTGAAACACTCCTCTGTGGTCTTTATAAAGTCCCCGCCCCTTGATTTGAAGATTCCACCCCTTTACAATATTGTAACGTACGATACCGTTCCAAAGTCTCGTTTGTTTTACGAAAATACAAGGTCTTACCGTCTCCGCCCACTGTTTTGACGACCCTAGCTGTGGATTTAATTGTAAGAGTTCTTCTACTGTAATGGTAATAGATAGTTTGACGATTGTGAATTTAAAGGTTTTTAAAGCATTTCGAACATTAAAAAAATTAAATACACATTTGAAATCACATATAACTTTGTTTTGTGACATTTAAACATGAATGTATTATTATAACCAGCTGTGAAGTTCTTTAAATAAATTGACTTCATAAACGATATTCATTAACATCAATACTCGTGCACATTTGCTCTATTTATCATTCGAAGGCTTTTGATTTGACCGCAACCTAAAACTATGCCAACAACCAACGGTGAAACGGGGTAATTACATTACAAATAATTAGCACGCTGTATTTTTATTCATTGTATTATTTATCAACACAAGGAAGTTCCATAGGACACTAAGTGCTTATACGCACTACTTGGGTAACCGCAATGCGGCTAGCCGTCCGGCTGACCACAAGATGCGGTTGTGAATGCGGCGAACTGGATTGCGGGTAGCCGCATTCGCAACCGCAACCTACGGTTAAAGAACCGTTGCGATTAGCGGTCATATCGATTTATTTCAAAGATGCACCTGAAAGAAGTGATTGGAATATTCTGGCAATTTGGTGTTTGTGTTGTTAATTGTAAGCTGTTATTTAAAAAAAGTAGTCCCGCTGGGTTTCTTGCTGGTTCTTCCCAGGAAAGAGGTTTTTTTTGCAAACCAGTGGTAAATGAAAAAGGTGGCTTTCAATGAGGATTGTTTATAATCTATATTGATTATTATCTTATATTTCTGTTTCTGTTCCGGCTGGCCGTCATTCGATGACCGCATTGCGCTGACGTACCTACGGCTGACCGCATAGTGCGTATGTGTCCTAAGGCTCGACGCGGAGTGTGCGGTGTGTACGCCAAGCACGCTGTACCTACTACTTATTACAAGTGTCCTGGGGGCAGCTCAAAATGTCCTCCACACCGAATTTCAATCACGGCCGCCAGCAACAACAGAGACTAGCCATTTGCGTTGTAGGAGAGAATTATAGTGCCAGAGTGTACTCGCAAGCACGGGTGCACTCTATCCCCTCACTCTCATACTCCGATGGGACGGTAAACCAACACGACCGGAGAGAGATCAGGCGCAGGACCAACGGCTTTATGTGCTGTCCGGGACACGGGATTCAAATACCGCCAACTTCCGGACTTCGGGCACCTACTGAGAATTTCTAGACAGATAAACTCAATAACAGATTTTTTGGCCCAATTCGGGATTCGATCCCGCGACCTCATGATCAGCAGTTGCGTTTACGGCCACTTGATCAACGAGACCGTCAAAATAGTCTCTACTCCATTTACGACGTCCCGCAAACGCTTTTCACTCAACGGAGAACGGAGCTTGCAGCGTAGCGTACGAAGACGCTATATCAATTTACGCAAAATAACTCCTGATTCTACTTCTTATCTTAAGCACACGCTGTTGCAGTGAATAGTATCACAGAATACCAGCGTAAAATACGTAGCAGCTTAATGCTAAAACGCGACAGTAGCCTAATGGCAGGGCCGCGAACTCAAAAGGTCGTGGGTTCGAACCCGCCATTCGACTACTGGCGTGAACCACTCGTAACACAAGCAATTTA
>DWHP01009276.1:0-10256 GCA_018247895.1 Parnassius honrathi | reverse complement strand
TGCCACAACAGACCACGCGTCCTACGCATTCGGCACATTACGAGACTCGCCCACGCATTACGGCCTCTAGTAAATTCTTAGTAGTAAAATTAGATCGTAGTTTCAACCTTGAAACATTGTTTTTTTTTCTTATTTTCTAGTAACGAAATATGTAAAATATATTAATAAACATCAAGCTTGAAAACAATTCTAAGAAATAAGTTACGCAGCGATTTCTTTTAGTTTGAAAACCGTTTAACACCTTATCCATAAAATAAATTATCTCCACTCTACCTGTGATTAAAATCCAGTGGGCATAGTGCTCTTAAATTAAATTTAAAGTACAAAGTTCTTTTAAAAGTAATTTTAATAAATTTATCAAAAATTTTCTTGCGATTTCTTACTTATTTGTATTTATTATGTAAACATGTATGGGTATACAGAATGATAGTCGGTAATAAGTTTGAAATTCCTATTAAATCCCGATCATCAAACTCTCATTCTGTTTCTATATTTTCTTATATGCAATTTAAACTAAATGAGTAACAACCAGATGCAAAGGATTCGGAAAAACCTTCGTTAGGTTTCTGTAAAGACATTTACAGCCGCCATAACCTTGCGAGTAATTAAACTTACCATCACATAAATATATATTTAAGGTTCAATGTAATTATTAATTACTCGGTAAAACGAACACGAATGTATCTTTTATAATTAGTTAACGACAACCGGTTATCCGTGTGATGCAGCTGTCACCGCAACCGTCGCGGGTTTGTTTGTTCATTATCAAATCACACGGGCTGACGAAAAACGTTCCTGTCGAGTACGCTCGCAAGGATCGTTATAAAACCTGCGATTTGAATGAGAATTGATGACTCTGGCACACGATGACCAGGCTTTTCGTTATCCTTTAAGGACAATTACAATATATTCCGAGTAAATTTTTCATGCTTCAAACTCGCATAGTCAAAAATTGTTACGCATATTTATGTTTCTAATAACTTTACTATAGATTTTAAACCATTCAACCTTTTAAAAGAATACAGCCGGTATTTGGTATAGATTGGGTAACTGAAGCAATTTTATTATGTTATGTATAATGATTTCTTATATTTACGCGAACACTACACATTTATCAAATATGTTATAAAATAAGTTAAAACTAGTTACGTTTTATTTAATTAACTTCGAAAACTATTTTGATGGCAAACGGGCATTAATGGCACAGTGTTATTTCATTTTACGAAAGTTGACGAAATATAGTATATTATGATTAAAAACGTCTCTTGACCTAAACAAAATTAACACATACTATCAGTGGGAGAGAGAAGCGGGAATGAAGGAGACAGCTATCGAGCAAATGTCGTACGTTCTAACACAAAAACAGGAGTAACGAACTAGAACGCCAGGTGTGAACCGTGCCCGTGCCATGTGCCAACAACAGAAACTACACGATTTTAAACGTACTGGCGTATTACAATATCAATTTGGGACATTAGAAATTGAGAAAGCGCTATAATATCTGATGTAAATTTGTTTTGGTTTAAAGCAACGCAAATCTAATGACAATGTAAAAGGAGGGTAAATTTGTTGACTCCTTTTTTGTTGTTTTTATTTTTGTTTTTAATCAGTAATCGAAACTATAAGAGGTCAATCAAGAGGAAACTATTAACTATGATAAAATACATGTCTAAAACGATTAATAGTCGAAAAGTATAAAAAATGTGAATTAATTTGGCATGTTAAATAGATTTGTATGTAAAAACAAATTAAGCGTATAAGTCAAGAAGCAATTTTACATAAGAATATAGGAGTTTTATTTACGCCGATGTGGTTTCAACTATTAAAGTTGAAGGAACTCCTGCTTTTATATTTTCACGAACGTCGAAAAACACTTACAACTAAACTTAAATGAGTTCCGTCTAGACTTTACTTGTAGGTATCACTTAGATTTATGTTCGCCTTTGTTTAAAATAACATACGCTTTGATTTCCTTACACTATGTACGAAGTCAATTAAAATCAAATATAATTTGCTTACGAAAACAATGGTTTTAAAGCAATGAACAAAAAATAAGATAAAAATAGGTATTTTAGTATTTGTCTGTTGAAGATCAATTAATTTGCGAATTTCAGTTGTTCTCCTAATACTAAAACATGGCAAAGCGCCATCTATCTTTAAACAAAGTTGATACTTTAACTGCCATCTAGTGTTGCAAAGCAGAATCTAAATTTAAAACATCCTATTGTCAGTAATGTAATAGAGACGGCGCTGTAAGCATAATTTAAATGCAATTTATATTTTTTTAGGTTTTTTTTTTGTTTATGCCTTATTAAAATATTAACTTTCATTTACTAAAATAACTAATCTGTCGCCATCTAACCTTCCATTGCATGTTTGTCTATTCATTTTTCCCTTTTTGTGTTAACATTCTCCTTTTGTTTTACTTACTTTTATTTGCTTTATGTTAAGTCTGTGGTGTGTCTGTGTTGTTTTAGCTTATTTTGGGGCCGGACGGGACGTTGCAGACGGTGAAGAGCGAGTCTCGGCGAGGTCGCGGCAGAGGGCGCTCTTCAACAACGCCAGTGAGTACAACTCTTGATTCTTAAATTTTTCTTTTAATTTTTTACTTTCATTTCCTTTCGTTTTATGTGCCTTTCATTTGCAATGACTAATTGATAACAAAAAAAATTAACTCTATTAACATTTTTCGTATGAGCTACAAAATCTTAAAGATTATAAAATTTAAAAAAAAAACCGCGAGAAAAAATTATATGTCATTTCTAGTTTTGCGCACCTTCAATCTACCTCAATTGCTTGTACTATAACAGTCACACACCACTACATTAGAAAAAATCTTCTTGATTCTTCTCTTCTTCTCCTCTAAACGAGGCGTTTTGGGTAAAATTGACTTCGCGATTGCGGACCGCTAAGACTAACGGTGTTGTGAAAAGTGGTGTTTAAATAAGTGATAACGGTGATAGTGCATGCATTGAAGGGAGGAAGAGAGGTGATCACCTCTCCAAGCCATGACATCATTTTTTCGACGCGGATCTTACCTAGTTTCATTTTAACATTTTTAATATAATAGATTTACGCGAAGTAACGCCGAATTCCATTAATTAACAAATAAAACTTATCTTTGAATAGGTAAATAGTTTAAAACAAATAGATCAAAGTTATATAAAATATTATTCTTTGTAATATATACTTACATTGTGACGAAACTTTAAAAAATACAAATTGTAATATACATTGTTTTTTTTTTCTTTGGTATAGGAATCGTACTTTACTTTTGCCAGTGTCAAGTATATTTAAGAAATTATCTTTTAAAATTATTTCTTTCAAAACTTCTTCACAATATGTTGATGCGTCAAAAAGTTAAGTTTTTGAGAGATTTTAACGGCAGCTTGAGACAGCAAACAATCGATGACAATAGTATCTCTAGCAGAAACTTTATCTTGAGGTTACCATCACCACCGGAGCACTTGTTTCTTGTTTCATCACATTTAATCTACTTTAAACCATTACTTGAACAATAATACAGTAGCAACAATCAAGTTGCCCCCAAAAACTCCATGGTCTTCTTACAACCAATTTAAAAATAGAAAAAGTTGCAACCACACTTCTGTAGTTTCGGAAAAATTGTCAAGCTATTTAAAACAAAAAATACGAAAAAGAAAAGGGTGGATATAATTTTATACATTTCGTTAAGAAATATGTTTATGCTTCTTAGATGGCGGTATGTGTTTGGCAATAAACACAAGTTTATTTAAAACCGTTTAATACTTAATCGGATCCGGCGATAATTCAAACACAAATACGGCGTCACTCTCACTTTCGTTGTGGAACACCCAAACACAGGAATAAAGTGTAGCCCGGGGCTTCACGGTCGCCACTGCCGAGTAATGCACGCCATTCAGCAAATTAGCACGCTGCCTGTCAAATCCGTGAATTTAACGCAATGAACGTTGACCATTGCTGCTTGAACACACTCGTCTAATTTTCTTTTCAACAAACAGAGCGGTGTACCGCGTGTGGAGCGTGTATTTCTTATTTGTGTTTGTATTTTCGCAGCAGCCTCCGGCGTGCCACCTGTGGGGTCATTCACACGGCGTGCGCCTATTTTGAAATGTAAATTGTAATTCAATGGGTGAAAAGTTTTAAATGACTGCCGCCAATTGACCTTGAAAAATTATCTTGTCGATTTCGAAATGGAAAGTCGATGGTTTTTCATTTCCAGATGCATGAGCAGCTTAAAGCTTACTGCAGTCCCGTTTAAAAAATAGACCTTTATTTTCAGTTGAACTTTATACTCAGCCTCAGATCATAGAAACAACAGTGGTTTCTATGATCTGAGTACTCAGTCGTGTTACAAAACGTCCGATATTATATTATACGTGGTAGAGCCATTTCACCGCTATATTACGAGGGTCAACTGGATCGAGGTGAAACCACTCTCTCACAGAACACCAGCGTAAATTAGCGGCTTAATACCGCTGTGTTTTGTATGGAGAGTGTAGAGATCCGGAGACCTTTTTTTCTGGAAACGAGGCATTCAATCTCATGTAATCTCATAAAAAATATGATGTATTTTTGTTCTTTTATATGGTATATTTTAATTTGACTGTAGCTATAATCTATAATGAATCGATTAAAGAGTTATATCTTTTTTACGTACATATTTTATAGACTTTATTAGTGGTGATATGTTAAAAATCGACTATTTTTTATTGAAATGAGGATACAAACGGGCGCACAGTCCACCTGATGTTAAGTGGATCTGTAGCCTATAGACGTCTACACTTATCCTTTAAAAATCAAAATGTAGATGCGTTGTCACCCCTGAGGACTAAGACAGAAAACTTCGATTTAAAAAGAGGGTCTCCGGTTCCCTACACTCACCATACGAAACAGTATCTCTACCACGTTCAAATACTAAAACTTATTGAATGACGTCATAATGTCCTCCATATCGAATTTTGGTCACAGCGGCCAGCCTCAACGGTGACTATCCAACGGTGCAGGACGGGATTATAGTGCCCAAGTGCACTCTTCATTACCTCACTCTCATAATCCGATGGGACGGTAAACCGAGACGACTAGAAAGAGATCAGGCGCAGGACTAAAGGCTTCGAGGTACGGGGGTGAGACACCGCCAACTCACTGACTCCGGACAGCTACTGCGATTTTATTGACAAAAAAGTCAATAATTGTTTTTTTGGCCCGACCCGAGATTCGAATCCAGGCCCTCATGATCAACTCATGATCAACCAAGACCAGCGAGACAGTCATGACTGAATGACGTCATAGTTTCGACACAATACACCCTCATATCCATTTTGGTTTGAAACAAACACTACATACGCGCAAATTTTGAAATCAAAAGAAAAACAACCTCATGCAACTCGTTTACAAAATTTAATTAATATGACTTCATAGCAAATATAAATTCAATTATAACTTCAAGCTAGTGTTGTTCTTAGTGGTCCGTTAGGACTTTCATTATAACAATTCAGTGGAAATTCGAGAATTAATGAGCGCCGGGGGGCCGCATCTGTTGCAGCGTTGTCGAAACGTAGAAATTGGAACAAGATATAAAATAAAATTTGTTTACTGTTATATATTCCGTAGTTACCTATTTTTTTATCCCACGAGAAGAGCTGCTCAGCTAACTAACCTAGTAGGGTGGTCATAGCTAGCAATCCCCAGTAAGTTGAGAACCGTTTGTTGTCTTTTGACGACTTGAAATCCAGCTGGTGCTTTTTTGAAATCGCCTATATCAAGCCGTGGATTTCATGATCATCATTTCAAACCATCATGAGGCCAGGGCTAATATAATCCCCCCCCCCATACCCCAATTGAACCAGCCGGTACAAGGCTGACTCTTGAGAAATATGGGTGTTAGATACGTTAGGTTAATTAGATTAGTGTAAAAGAATCAATCATCTTGGCTATTTTTTAAGTGGTGTCCAAAGAGTTAAGGCGGCTACACAAATGCCTGGCGTCCAGTATAAAAGTGTACGTCCTGCTGAAAACACGCGTTGAGAATGGTGTCAGTTTTATCGAAATACTAATGGATTGGTATAGCCTTGACTCTTTTAGGAGTTCCGTACCCAAAGGGTAGTCAACGGGACCCTATTACTAAGCCTACGCTATCCGTCCGTCTGTCAGCGGGCTGTATCTCTTGACCCGTGATAGGTAGATAATTGAAGTTTTCACATAATGTGTATTTATGTTGCCGCTATAACAAGAAATAAATAAAAATTTAATAAAGTATGCACTAAGCACTTGTCATTTGTCAGTTGCATTTGCCGCTCGCACTTGTCACTTCTTAAAATGTGAACCGGGCCTTAGGGAGCAAGGAAGATCTTGCACCCCTGTCGCCCTGCCGCGGCGCTGACCAAGAATAAATCATCACAATTTCTTTAATTGTCGTTAAGGAACATTTACCGGGTGGTACGACTTCTCTTGTTCCTAGGATTTCGTCATCTATCACCTATTTCTGCTAGTAGCTGTGAATGCACTATGATGTGTACCCTATAGAGAGCCAGTGTAATTATAGGCTGTAAGTAATTCCATCTAAAGCGGCTACTCATAAAAAAAAGAAAACTAATAACAAGAATCCTTTTAAGAGACCAGTTCGGAAATTCTACATATATCATATTAATAATTCCACCCGATTTATCAGTTTTCCATTGGATTTAGGAATAGTTTTTTTTCTGTCTTTCGCTTTATTAGTAAAATATTGTATTATAATAATAATAATTGTTTATTTCCAATCACAATGGTACATAAAACAAGAACGTGCTTGGATTATTGTCTTATCCAATACTTTTAAACGAGCAATTCTTGTGTATATACAGTGTGTCCGGTCACGGACTAGCGATATTCTAGGTACTTATAATACCGCTATTTTAATACAAAAATACTCTACACATGAGGTCTTATCCCCTCCCCCTTTATGTGGCGGCCATTTTGTTTTTTTCAAGAAATGTTCTCCAGGTATTTACACAAAATATCATATCTCTCAATGTTTTGGACTAACTGAGATAAAAATTGGCTCATTCGGAGGGCAACGATATTGACTATAAAAAAATTAACTTCAATTTTTATCTCAGTAAGACCAAAACTTTGAGAGATACGAATATTTTTTAAACGCGTAGAGAATATCTCTAGAAAAAATAAAATGGCCGCCGCATAGAGGGGGGGGGGATTATACCTCAGAGTGTAGTGTATTTTTGTATTAAAATGGTTGTAAGTACCTAAAAATATCGCGAGTCCGTGACCGGACACACTGTATGTATAATCGGAATCTCGGTTTCCTAAAGCTAAAGGGTTATAATAGCTCAAATGGGATATCAGGCTGTGCTGAAGTCATGGAACGCTGGTTCAAGTCCGGATGTCTCAGGTCTGACTCTTTTTTCCTTCTTTTACGAGCAAATACATTATTTGGAGCCCTTGTTAGTATATTTTTTTTAAAACACGAAAAATAATGATCGAGAAAATCGAAAAATGTTATTCATATTTCATCAGTTTGTAATTTGTATCTAAATATAGGTAATTTACAAAAAACACGATTTCCAAAAAAATACCTAGCAAAACTCGGTCATCCAGATACTTTCTATGATATAATTATTGCAAGATTGACCATCGTGAGACAGCGGAACCTGTACTAGGATACCCTGTATAATGTGTATCTACTGTTTTTAATGCTTAATCTACATCATTTTAGTTATTTAAACATTTTATATATAAATATATGGATACTTCCAAGTTAATTTAGTACCAATTGGCCCCTGTTTTAATTTACTGGCCCCTGTCCTATACCACACTTTATTGGGTTCTGGAGTCCACGCGGTGGGCGTGACCCCTGATAAGACATTCGACTTAGAGCCTTGATCGCTCTCTCAAAAGAAAGTGGCTGACGACTAAGATTACGATTCCCAGGAATGTTTCCGGTTCAAACGTGAGTCGTGTACTTAATGGACTGTACATCCTCTTACTTCCTTACTTATAGGGTATACACTGGAGAAATAAAAACAGCAATTTTTCGTAAATACCCCTTGGAAATGTGATACCGAAATTTCACTGCTTTCACTCCTTCCACTATACTTTTCCTAATTTCGTTTTCTTTCTTGATTTAAAGCTAGAAACTGTAGCTGTTCCCGAACGAATTGATTATTAGGCAACTTGCTAAGGTGTTCCAGAGCTAAAAGGTATAAATAATAAGCGTATAAAGGGTTATACGTTTACTATTTATACCTTATTAATAACGTCAGTGTAGTAAAGTTTAAATGTAGGATGTCATCCCCGTGATGACCCTTAATCGTCTCCTTAATTCCGATTCAATGATATTTCGATAAAACCGGCGGCATTCTCAACGCGTGTGTTCAGCAGGATGTACATTTTCATACTAAACGGTAGGCATGTGTTTACATACAATTCTGATATTGCCTTGATCGTTGTACACTCTAGACTTCCTCTGCCGGAGGCATGTGAGTAACCGTCTTTAGTCTTCGTAAGTGACAAAGCATCTGTAGGTCAACTTTGTTTAAAGTTAGCTGCTGGTGTTGTTGAGCTGCTGAAGCCACTTACTAACAGGTGAAGTTAGTTCGTTTTTAATTTAAATTAAAAAAAAAATATCAACAAAACTCCGAACCCGGGGTGTTAGTAGAATGTCATTTGAAATATCATCACATTTCATTATCACAACTTAAGACGAGTTAATGTTTATGCCAAAACTCAAATGTGTATTTGATACTTCGTATCTTTAAACTTCCCCAAATTTCGTTGTTAAGGATTTTACTATATTTTTTAGAACAAATGGGACAAACGAGTACTCAGTCTACCTGGAGGTAAGTGAATGCTGTCGACCGTAGACATTTTTATCCTCGATTAAGAATCACATTGCAGATGCGTTGTCACTCTTGAGTACTAAGACAAAATGTCTCGTATATAGTAAAAAGAGTATCCGGTTCTCTGCACACACCTTACGAAACACAGCAGCATTAAGCTGCTTGTTTACGCTGTATTGTGCAAGATTGTGATCTTACCCCGGTTGAGCCAACCCATTCGTGCTACAACCATAATATAGCCGCAGCATGGCTCTACCGCCTGTATTTTTCGTAAATTCACATATTCGAAGATATTTAGTTTTAACTTAGAATCGAACTTAGGATCAGACACTGACAGTTGAGTCACACGTCCGTTGATGTGTTTTAATCAATTTTATTTTAAAATCTATTACACGGATATATTATAACTCCATACACGTGTAATTTCCTTAATGTATGTCACTGAGTTTTAAATCAATGGAAAAACGTGTACTTCGAAATATAATGGGATTAAATACATTAATCCATTTTAGCCTTAAGTTGTTACAACGTAATTTTTTCTGTCCTTAACGATTGAGGTTGAAGGTATATTTATATTTTAATGTTGAAAAGTGTATTACTATGACAACGAACTAAATGGCTGGACTAGTTTTAGTATAACTACGTTTTTTTTTTAAATAAAATTGAAGTGAGAAACGAAATGACGGTCCACCTTATAGTATGTGGCTGATTCTATCCATGGATACCTGCAGCCAATTAATAAAAAGTTGGTTGTCTATAAAGTCGATTTACGGACGATAATTTAACGTGACAATGTCATAACAAAACATTGATGAATGTATTGCATACTTTTGTAAATAAAATTGAATATTTTTATTGAATTATCACTAATTTGTATGGGTACAAAGCTACAAAGATGGAGTGAAATGAAATCTACAATTTAATTGATAAATTTACTTTTACGTTCAAGCCGATCGTGCCTTTCGCTCGCTCATGCACCGCTCTCGCTCCGATCGTAACGTTACATTGAGTGTAACGTTACAATGAATGAGTCATCGTTTTTTGTGCGTGCATCCGGTGTTCACCGATTTATTAGACGTTGTCACGTGAAAAAGTTACACATGCGTTGTCATTTCTGAGGACTAAGATGAAATACCTCACAGCCTGTTATACTGGGTCCCTATATCTTAGTAAACAAACAAAGATGTATTTTTATTAAATGACTGGTGAACGCTAAATTCATCTAGTTATCTATCATCTATTATGTTGGGTGGATGCTGTGGTCCATAGAGGTTTATCAATAAAGATTCAAAATGCAAATGCATTTTCACCATACGATCTTCAACTGTGATATTCTATACGAGCGTGTTTCTACCCCAACAGTACTGTTACAGATAAAACACGCTATACGTTGTCTCTACCGTGTAAATATATATATAT
>DWHP01009275.1:0-10256 GCA_018247895.1 Parnassius honrathi | reverse complement strand
TTGTGGCGTACCTTGGGGGAGGCCTATGTTCAGCAGTGGACTTGTGAAGGGCTGTAATGATGATGATGATGATGATGCTGCAATTATATTAGTAGTATAGTTGTAGCATGAATGGGTCGGCTCGACAGGGGAAGGACCACGCCCTCACAGAATACCAGCGTGAAATAGTAGCGTAATGCTGCTGTGTTTCGTATAGTGAGTCTAGAAAACTGGAGACCCTTTTTACTGGAAATGAGGCATTCCATCTTAGTCCTCACAGGTGACCACACATCTACATTTTGACAGGTGAACTGTGTGCTCTTTTGTCATCCTATCCCATAAAAAAAAACAAATGCGGTCTTTAAGGAGTATGCTAGGGCTGAATCAGAATGACACGGTGAGAAATTGCGTGATAAGAGAAAAATGTGATGTGCAAGATAATGTTGTTACCAGGATTAAGAAAGGAATGCTTCGGTGGTTTGGTCACGTGAAAGAATGAACGAGGAAAGAGTGACAAAGCAAGTTTATATTGCAGATGTGAACGGCAGAGTCGGAAAGTTTCATCGACCAAATTGGCGATATTTTGAAAGTGCGGAGACATTAGGAGTACCCTTAACCGACGAGAGTGTATGCGTAGATACATGGATGTAAAGGAGGCGAAAGAGGTGTGTCAGGATCGTACCAAGTGGAAGTCCGTAGCCTTATTCCTTTTTTTTCTTTTGTTTTTTTTTTAAACGTTACCTCCACACTAGGATTTTCTCCTGTATCGTTGGGCAGTTTACAAACACAAATTTCACAAGGACAAACATCTTGACCCGGATCAATTACTTGTAGGCCATACAAATACTTGTTCCGTGCGGGATTCAAACCCTCAGCCCCCAGCGCGCCACTCGTTGCTGAGTCACAATAGGACAGATATATTTTGATACATTGGTCAATGTCAGATTGTATTAACATCTTCTCACTAATAGTTCACATGCGCAGACAATACACAAAATAACATCACTTTTTTCGTATCAAAATCCACTTCAAACCATTACTAAAACGATAAATAACGAGCAACAATTAGTCAATGGTCAAATTCCCGCCAAAACTCAGTCACAGTGATTATTTACACACTAGCACAGAGTAAATAATAGCACTACGACAGTTGTACAACATATCTTTAAAATCGGAAGCAGAGCGTGTAAGTTAATAGTTACTTTGATAGCCTCGCGTGACTAACTTTAAAATTAACGTGCTTTGCCTGAAACGACCCACGATGGATAGACCGCAACAGCAAATTTGTATTAAAACTGGTTATAACATGAACTTGAAGAGCTCAACTCAAAATGGACGTTGGCACCAATTAAACGAACTGTATTGGGCCTTGCCTAGCCAATAACGAGATGGACTGAAAATTGATTTTTAACGTTCAAATAGATCATGTATGTCGATATTTCAATATCTTCTACTTGTAATCCTCATTTCGAAATCACGATTAACAACTCAATACACCCAGCGCCGTCTTAGGCCATACCGGGGCCCTTGGGCACACAAGAATTCGGGCCCTGATGGAAAGTAAAAAAAAGTGAATGACATAAAACATTTTTCTGCTATGATCTTATATTTATTATTTACGACTTTTTCTGCCACCAGGGCGGCGCCACTATTTGACAGATTTCTTAGCGGGGACGATAATTTTTTAGGAAAATGTGAACTTTAATGTTTCTTTCAAAAGAAGAAAATATTCTATACCATAGCGTAACTGAATAAGGCCGATGACTTTCGTCACGGGGGCCCCCATGACGCACGCACCCTATGGGCACGGGCCCCGCGTGCGCTTATGGTAAGGACGGTACTGAATACACCGTGTTTTGCCTACTGCATTCCGTGGCCATCGTAAGAGGCAGCGGCGGAAAATAAAACAGAATGCGACCAGCAGCGTATTCTTATATTCCTGATAACAACTGAAAATCACATAAAGTTCTGCAGCACCTTCCTAATAAAAACTGGAAAATATAAAAGCTTATATGTTACCAATGCGCCCACCAAAGGTGGTAAATAAAGCAAATAATCTAAATCTGTAATCTTGAAGGCTTTTTGTATAATAAACAATGGCAGTTTGATAGGCTATAATGGATGAACAAAACGTATTAGAAGCGGAGATTCTGATTCACTTTTAATTCGCAGTGCACATTAAAATATAAGTAGTTTGATTAAGGGAAATACCCTCCACTTGAGGTAATCTTAAAGGAAATGGAATTTAAACATGATGTAATAAATGAATAAAACGTATTAGAAGCAGAGAGATTCCGATTCACTTTGACTTTGCAGTGCCGATTAAAATAGAATCAGTCTGGGTAGAATTAACTACAACATTATTTCGCACATTCTACCTACGCTACGTCAGCTTGCGGTTCTATACTAACCAATAAGAGTATGTTTCACGTGAGTCTCGCAAAATCATTAATAATTTTTGCAACGAATGCGTTTTTTTTTTAAATTCGATAAGGCAAGGCATATCATATCTCGTGCGCGTCGTAAAAGGCGACAAAGTTGAACAAATCTTGAGATGGACAGCACCGTCTTCGTAATAACGATTAAAAATAAAAATAAACTGTCAGTCGTGGGACTGCACGTTAGAATTAAAAACTTCTTAGCTTCGCAAACTTATGAACATTATATTTGGGTTTCAAGAAATATTTTTAAGGAAGAAACATTTTTATTATTATTAATTTCGATAGAGTAATAAAATTTTCATTTATTGCGCTGTATTACATGAAAATAAAGATTATTATATATATAAAACAAAAAAGTATAAATACATATCAATTTTATAAAACTTTATCAATTGAATTTACAATATTTCCTTCTTCAATTTTGTATATCTGAGCGTAACGGTCACGGGAGTTCAGTACTTTTTCTCCATGCCAAATGTGCCCAACGTGCCTAAAAAGTGAAAACTTCAAATGGGATTATCCGCAATGAATTAGAGTAACTGACATACTCGTAGTCCAACGTATACTACTAAACTAACTGAAGCTGACATGATAATAAACCCGCCACATAGGTTTAAGAACAAACAAACGATGGGGGAGAAATAGTCTCGAGTAGCAACCTCGTAACGGCTAGCGAATTGAATGATACAATGTGATAACCCGGTAAGAAATGCAGTCAAAGAAATGCAGGTGACTTGGGATCTTGTTTTCTGGAATAACTTGGCGAGGCCTATGTTCAGCAGTATACTTGTGAGCGACTGTAATGATGATAATGATGTATGCTTTTTTTGTAAATGTTGACACCAGCTGGGATTGACGCCCAAGTTCCATGATATAGAGTGGCCAGGATTTAGATCTGGCTAGGCTAGGTATTCGTCAGTACTTATATATAATGACTTTAAACACCATAATTCACTGTAGCAAGGATATTTGTTGTAGTGACGTATGACATATTTAACACAATATATATATCTATTATATATGAATCTAACACGACTGCCTCGTGAGTTGATTGTTTGTCTCGCGATCATACGCATGTGCTGTTCATATGAGTTCCAATCTAGGCTCGGGCCAAAATCTCACAGCGTACCTGTGGCATTAGAATGCCATTTCATCCGACTATGAGAGTGCCGGAATAGAGAGTGTATCTGTACTTGCGCACACATTCTATAACCATAGTAAAACAGTAGGATGATCCCGCGCAACGCGAGAGTTAAATGCCTACTGTTGCAGGGTTGTCACGGTCTTTTTGTTTAACAGCTAAGTCACATTTAGTTTTATAAGTAGTTATAATATTTACAAATATTATATGTACATACGGATACGTATTTATACATCATATTTGTTAATCACTTCTTTAATTTATTCTCAATATTCATCAATGCTAAAGAATCAAAATTCAAGCTTTACATTACAACAAATACCAAATAACTTAAATACGAGTACACTGAGCATATGTTGTCAGCTCAGATTTAATGTTTAAAATTAATTCGATTTGATGTGACTGCTAGCAAAATTTTATTAAAAGTCAAAAAAGTCTTAAACAAAGTTGATTGCGAAGTGCGGCTGTGGACGTCCCTAAACGACCCGATCATCCCGACTTAGCAAGTGTCGTTGTGTGCGTGCTGTGGCTGTGGCACAGATATTAGCGGCGTTCAGTACACTTTTTAGAAGATTATCTACTATTCTGTTTTTACTATGCTGTAACGGGCCGCCGTGACCAAAATTTAGTCCGGAGGACATCGCGTACGTATTGTTTCTACAAATGTAAAATAAATATTAGGCTAAAACGCCATTCTACAAATAATTACTTGAAATTAGTCGAAAAAATAGCACTAGAGTTAAATTATAATAATAATATAACTCTAGTGTTATTCGTGAACTCCTTATATCGTAAGACCAAAAATAAATCGCTTCAAGTAATTTTCTAGTGTGGTAATTAGAATTTTTTTCGATATCTCGACCATGCCGATTTGATGGAAGAAAATCATTACAACTCACTAAAATTTCACCGCTTAATACAAGCCTTTTCCTGTCATCTCGTATGGACGACATTTGTCACAGACACCTCGCTTGGCAAATAGGTTATCAACCGCAGTTTTCTTATTACATCTATCATGAGTTATGTATTAAAATGTAGACGCGTTTTTACTCCTCACTACTAAGATGTGCTTTGTTGTAAGGAAGAAAAGACCTCGTTTACCATTCGTGTTGCAGTTGAAGCGTGATTACAATTGATTAAAATAACGTAATATAACCGATTGTTTAAGCAAATATATATATGCTGTTTCGGTTGAGCAAACATCCCAAAAGCTACTAATTGTTTCCTCTTACCAACAATGCATAAACATTACACCCAATGGTACTAACTTACGGTTAGAATATTAAGAGCCTGTTTAACAACGGGCTGCTTGCTGCTTAAAACGAAATGCCTTTTAATACTTAGGGATGACAAAACACCTGCAGAAGCAGTCACTGCTCATATTTACGCTGTCACTGTTATAACTATTGTAAAATTGCAGCTTCCAAAATAGAAAAGTTGCCGCTTAGGTATCGTACATTGCGCAAAGAAGTGAAATGCGATTTATTTATTTTTCAACGTAAGAAATTAATATTTCGTCTCTCAAACATTACTGACATGCTTTTAATTTAAGATTATTACTATTACATGTTCCAGACTGCATTACGGTCACGGCGGCCTGTCTCAACACAGACTAACCATGTGCCCAGGACAGGTTTATAGTGCCCGAATATATGCGTAAGCACATGTGCACTATCTATCACTGAATTAGTCCGAGGGGACAGCAATCAATCAATCAAGACCGAAGAGATTAGGCGCAGGACCACCAGCTTGACTTGCTTCCTAAGACACGGGGGTGGAACACCGTCAACTTTTTACTCCGAGCTGCTAATGAGAATTTCTCGACAGAAAAACCCAATAACTGATTTTAGCTCGACCCAGAATTCAAACCCGGGACCTCATGATCATTCATAGAATCAGGCGTTCCATTATATTAAAGTTGTTACAACTTAATTTGCTTATATTTGCGTAATGAAATAAAATAATGTATCTATTGTGCGCGTAATGAAACAAAAGGACACATCATTTTATTTCATTACGCGGATATAAACAAATTCACTTCTAAGAATTTTAACCTCATGGTCAGCAAGCACGGTTATGGCCACTAGACCAACGCGGCAGTAAAAGAGTTTTTATCGATAATGTATTATTATATAAAAGACCGTGTATTGGCGGTGAACGAATATCCACTATCCCATATCGTTCCATGGGTGTCATAAGCAGCAGCGTTTTTAAAATAAAAACAAAAAAAAAATAAAAAAAACCCGGTTGCCAATCCGCCTGCTAATCATGACCACAATGGCAAATATTCAACTTATGAGGCAATCTATGGGAAGCGTTAGCAGTGGATTTTGAAAGGCTTTTATAGGGCTTTGATATTAATTAAATATTTTGTTAGATGTTTATGTATGTAGAGCCGTGGTAGCTCAGATGGTTAGCGTTCGTTGAATATTTCACAGTACGCGAGCAAGCCGGGTTCGATCCCCGCCGGTACCAATGAAATTGTTAATTGCAATTTTAAGAGCTGATTTACCACGTGCTCGGCGATGACGGAAACATCGTGAGGAAACTTGCATGTCTAAGAAATAAGAATAAAATAGAGAAATAAGAAGAAAAGAAATGTGAAGTTCGCCAACACGCATAGGGGCAGCGCGGCTCTCACAAATCAGCGAAGGCCTGTACCCAAGAGTGGGACGTCTATAGGGTGTAACTTTTATGTACGTGTGAATGGAGTGAAATTTCATAATTCACCTACTTTTGTATTGCTGAAAAACCTAAAATTTCGCAAACATATTAAGAACCGATAACAATATAATTATTTCATCATGAAATTATTCTATTACTACAACTTGTGCTATGACTGTTATTCTCACTGAGGTCATCATAACTCATTACTATACGTATCGTTTAAGTCTTTTTTAACTTTATTTACAAGAATAACCAAATAAATACAGTGTTCACTTGTTTAAGAAATTTTACTTTTATTTTACCCAAAAATATCATCATGATGTAAGTTTCACATAGAAGATCTAATAAACAATCTGCTTGTTACCGTTATAATGACGGTCAGCCTAAAATTCTACTGCAGGGCGTAGGCCTCTGCCTCTATCACGGAAAGGAGCTTCGATTGTCAGGTGAAGTGGCGATCACAACAGCAAATGTTTCGAAGCTTTCGCTAGCCACTGCTGTTTTACCATTTCAAGTATTTATAAAATGGTAAAATTATGAGTTGATAATATGTCGCTATGATTGAGTGTTGAGGCAGTGTAAGAGAATTCATCATCCCACACCGTTCCATGGGTTTCGTAAGTGTTTCGTAAGAGGTGAAAAATGAAAAATAAAACAGAAGAAGACAGCATTATCTAGTTTATAATGAATAAATATGTCTATTTACCAAATACCATAGCCATTGCTAGTATTTATCTAGATGGCTTCGTATGACATTCACGAGATTATATTTTGGGCTTGTTCTCGAAAAAACGAATTGACAAATCGACGTCAAAAAAGAAAAAAGGTTAAGATGGTCTCGTGGGATGTCAATCAAAAGTGTACTTTTTTAAGTACTTACTAGTTACAAAGAAGTTAGTAATTCAAATTATGCCAAGGACCGAAAATCGTCAGATAAAAATTATCCATCGAATAAATTATAACCTGACTGAAGTTATAAATGAAATATTTGAAATATTTTATTAATAAAACTGTTATTTTTAATTTGTTTATGTTGCATTTTAGTGAATTAGTAAAAAATTTTGTCTAAAGATTGAAAAATCGGCCTTAATATAAGTAAATAATAATAATAACAGTAGTAAATAACACAATGATTGTACACGTAGGGCTTGGTCCTTAGTCGATATTTCATTTTTAATTTATTTAGGACAACCTGATCACGGTACACCACGTTAAGAAAACAAAAAAGAACAGTAAAAAAAAGTATAAGGGTGATAAACGAGCACATCGTCTACTTGATGGTAAGTCGTTGCTGTGGTCCATAGAAACCTACATCCATCTTCATCCCTGAAGATTAAGATAAAAGGCCTGAATCGAGCAGCTTAATCCGCTACATTTGGTGAGATCGTTGTCTTTTCCCGGTATGACCTTCGATTCCAGTTGTAACTATAACATAGTTGCAGCTTGACTCTACAAAGTTATCACCAAACACAGAAAGCTACAGAGGGTTATTACCCTTAAGAACTTAGATAAAATATCTGAATTTTGTTAGTTTACTGGTTCTCTCAATAATTCTCATTAATTGTAATTACAGTGAGCCAAACTGTAAAATAATAGTAATACCACTTCAGCAGAAACAGAAAAGAAGACGTAAACTTCGTCATATTTAACTACGTATAAACTGAACAGCCGTACCACCTTGAGACCTTCAAGAAAAGAGCCTGCTTTTTTCAATAGGCCGGCAACGCATCTGCAATTCTCTTGGCAGTTATTAGATGGCGGCGGTAGTCACATACCGTTCGTGCTAGACGAATACAAATGTCTCTACAATTGTAGAGAGAATTTGTCATAATTATTATACGCTGCTTCTTATTGTTGGACTGGATATTTCACGTTTGATATAAAAACGAGATTGCTTAGTTTGCAGGATTTTTTTCTGACTAGGACATTTATGTATACGTGGTAAAGCCATGCTGCAGTTATATTATGGTTGTAGCGCGAATGGGTCGGCACGACCGGGAAGGCTCTCACAGAATACCACGGTAAAATAGCAGATCTATGCCGCTGTGTTTCGTATGGTTAGTATAGAGAACCGAAGACCCTTTCTACAGGAAACGAGGCATTCCATCATAGTCCTCAGGGTTGACAATGCATCTGCAATTTGATTCCTAATCGAGGATAAATGTAGATGTGTATGGGCCACAGCATCCACTTACGATCAGGTGGACTGTGTGCTCGTTGGTCATCCGCTTATAAAAAAAGAGTTCGTCTAGATTGTTGCCAAACTCTTACTTATTTCTGCCGCCAAGTGAAGAGCCTGAACTGCTGTGTACCGGCCTGAAGGGTTCCTGTTACATATCCTATCAAACAAATATCGTTAACAAGATTTTGCTACAGTTTTCATGCTTGATAGACGTGTTGCCTACCACAGCTTTTTTGAGTTGCTATCGGGAAAATGTTGCTGGCCATCTTCTGTTTCGGTTTCCCTTTATCCCTCTCACGACACCTATGGGACGATACGGGTAAAGGGATAACTTCAGACTGCGATTCAGTTCAATGTAGTTCCTAAATGTGACAACACATCTGTAGCGTTCTTTGAAAGAATTTGGATGGAGTTACCACTAACCATCAGGTGGAAACTGTTAGTTTGTTTGTAATATCAGTAATAATAAGAAAACTTATCGCAGGCCATATCTTTCAGGTATTTCTTAGGTTGCCTTATTCAAAACCATATGGACAATTAACGGTTGATAAATTCTGATACGACGTCACCGTACAGTTTATAGAATAGTTTGCCTCTAGACAAAAGTTATTACCTATGATCTTTCCCTAGTTTTCTTTATGAGTAATGATTGGATGAGTCGGCCGTTATCACACAGCATATCTAATATCACCGCGTAGTGGCGGCGTAGGCATATCCACTATCCCATTTTATTCTGTGGGTGTTGTAAGGGACAACTGCGAGTGCCAATCTGCGTGCCAAGGGTAGCAAAGCAAATATCCCCCCCAAAATATGGAGCAATCTATGGGGGCGGCCTATGTTCTATACGTCATATGTAAGTAGACTTTTGATAGGCTGTAACTGCTAGGATGTACAGAATCATGTTGTTTTATCAGATTTGACTAAAGGATTACTGAAATAACAACGGATCGTGTAGTGGCGGTGTAAGAATATCCACTACCCCATACCATCTGGTGGACGTCGTTAGAGGGACAGAAGGAAACAAATCAAGAGCTAGGCAGCAGCGTCCACCTGGTAATAACTAAAAATAAAAAAGTGCGGTTGACCTGCGTGACAACTATGGCAATTACCTATAGGAAAATACCCTGAAAGGCAATCTATGGGGAGGCCCACTTCAGCAGTAGACTTCAATAGCCCGTTACGTTAACGGTAACAAAAATAACACTAATTGTCTGTTCACTTAACCCGTGTAAATAATGTCCCTCATGTATAATTTTTGAGTCACGTGTATACTTTCACATAACAATACATTTCCCACCTCAGTTTACTTTAAACATCTCTTCAATATTCATTATGCGAACGATAACAAATGTGAATTTATTTACGAGCGTGCGAGGGAATTTCAATATTAGGCACACATGTTTGTTGGAACTCATTTGTTTTGAAAACTATAAATACTTTTGTTATGTCCTAATTACAAATCATGACGTTCACTTGTCAATACTCGATGGCGATTATGAGAAATTTCAAACAATTCCAGATAGTTAAAACGCTTACTTTCACCACTAAGTCCCTGGTCCAGAATTCTAACTGGAGCCACACTTGTGACGTGCAATTTGCATTGGTTTTTGGAGCTGGATAAGTTAAAAGTGCAGTAGTGTCGTGTTTCTGATACATCATGCTAGACTACATTTTATAATATCCTCTATTAAAGTTGGTAAGGATTACCTCGCACATTTCCACAAAGTAACGTCCGATTCTTTTAATTATTGATTATTATATCGTCGTGCGAGCCGTGGTAGCTCAGTTGGTTAACACTCGCTGTAAATATAACAGAACGCGAGTAACCCGGGTTCGATCCCCGCCG
>DWHP01009274.1:0-10256 GCA_018247895.1 Parnassius honrathi | reverse complement strand
TTGTGGCGTACCTTGGGGGAGGCCTATGTTCAGCAGTGGACTTGTGAAGGGCTGTAATGATGATGATGATGATATTTTTATAGCAGCATCGTTTAAAATATTTTTCAAACGCTCTATTTTATTCCACTTATTCTTTTTTTATTGTAAAATTTTACTTGAAAAAAAGAGTGCCGCTGGGTTTCTTGCCGGTTCTTCCCAGGGCAGAGGTTTTTCCAAAGCAGTGGTTTTGCAAATAAGAAAGTATTGAAAATGACTTTCAATACTTTCTTACTTGGAGTACGATACTTGTAATCTATATTAAATAAAAATTATTCTTTCCTTTAATAGGTTTCTCATTTTAAAACTGACAAAATTTTTAACGTTACAGCCTCTATATACGTTCCTATCACTAGGCATAGGCCTCCTGTTATTTCTGAGAAGGTTTTTGAAGGCAATTAGTCCGCCACGCTGCCCCTATGTGTGTTGGCGAACTTATATAATAAACAGGCTATTTCGTAATTACCGGCCAAATTTGCAGAGAAGATTCAGAATAATTAATATGTAAAGGCAAATGGTGAAAAAAATTATTCAAAAAAATCTCAAACATGTCCTATTTTACTGGAAACGGGGCATTCTTCATCTTAGTCCTCACAGGTGACAACGCATCTGCAATTTGATTCTTAATCGAGGATGGTAGATGTCTACGGGCCACAGCAACCACTTACCATCAGGTGGAATATTAGCTCGTTTGTCACTTTTATCTTATAAATCGAGGATGATAGATCAAAATGAGTTTGGTCTACAGTAAGTACTTTTTTAAGTGAAATGGGTATTCCCTGTCATCTTAACTTTAATTGTTTTAAATATACTAAGCATGCTATAATACTTTTAACTCTGAAACAAACTAACTATTGTGCTTTCCTAGTTAACCAGAAAAAATTATTTGAAATAAATTATTTCCGCCATAAAAAGCAACAACCCATTAACGCTACCCTTCTGTATACAGGCCTCTTTTCATTCTTACAGGATAATAAAACACAACACAACCCGCCCGCGGTTTCGAGGCTGTTAATGAAATTCGTAGAAGGCCTTCGAGCCTTTATGAGATCAGAATTAAAAAGTAAAAAGTTTTAATGCATGGTAGAGCCACGCTGTAGCTATATTATAGTTGTAGCACGAATGCCGGCCAATACCAGCGTGAATAGCAGCTTAATGCTGCTGTGGTTCGTGTGGTGAGTGTAGAGAACCAGACGCTTTTGACTGGAAACAACACTGCCCGCAACGATGACAACGCATCCGCATTTTGATTCTAAATTGAGGATAGATGTGGATGTCTATAGATCCTCAGCATCCGTTTACCATCAGGTGAACTGTGTCCTCGATTGTCACCCAAATTCTATAAAAAAAACTCTCACTGATCACACTTTTATGGAAAACTATTTTATGCGCCTTTTTTGTTGTCACTCCCTCACTTCGCGCTATTTTTCAACGTGACATCGGTTGACGTATACGTCACCACAGGATATTGCGTAACATGCGCGTAGCGTCATTTCATTTTCAACTTTTGTTCTTTTGATAGTGATTGATTAAAAGAGAAATGAGGTCACATTTAAATATTCGCTTATGCGTGATTAAAAAACTGAACAAGAAGTTTTTTGAAACGAAATATTCCACAAGTAGTGTCTAGTCTTTAGAGATAATAAAGCATATGAATTTTGTTTGTTAATCGAGGTGGACTGTGTGCTACTCAACCCAACTCCTACAAAAATATTTGTCTCTAAAGGTGATTTAAATGCTTCTTCAATGTTCTTTGTTCAAAGTTTATCTTTTTACTTTATCTTCTAAATAAAGATGTAGTTTTTAAAGGTATTTTGTTTCTCTTTGGGCAGAAGATCGGCCAATATAATACGCGCCAAAATCCGTAAATCCGACTAATTCTTGGGGTGTCATTAACAAGCCTAAACAGTGAATGAACATGAAGATATTATAAAGCTGTAATCACACAAAAATACAAACACTTGCGGTCTTATTTGTAATGGTTGATTATCGCTAGCTTAAGTCATTAAGTGAAAAGACTGCAACTGTAAGCATTTTTTAAATTTTCTGGCCTTTGTTCTTTATTTCATCCACAAAGATTTTGACATTGAATTTTAACCAGCTAATATCACTAACACTTGTGTTTTATTATCCCGTAAGAATGCGAAGAAGCCCGTATACAGTAGGGTAGCGTTAATAGGTTGCTACTTTTTATGGTGGAAATAATTTATTTCACCTCAATTTTTCTAGTTAAATAGAAAGCCCCAACAGTTAGTTTGTTTCGGAGGTAAAAATATTATAATATTATGGCATGTTAAGTATATTTAAAACGACAAAGCAAAGGTGATAAAGGAATACCCACTACACTTTAAAAAAGTAGTTACTGTAGATCAAACTCATGTTGATCTATCATTCTCAATGTTTCTACAGGATAAGGGTGACAAAGTCATTCAGTTTTGTTATAAAGTTCGCCAGTAACCCGAGTTCGATTACGTCGATACCACTGACACTATTAAAAGTAAAGTTGCAGCCTATATACGTCCCACTGCTGGGCATAGGCCTCCCCTCATTTCTGAGAGGGTTTTAGGGCGAGGAATTGTCGCCGCGCTGCCCCAATGCGTGTTGGCGAACTGCACATGTGTTCGAAATATTTTTTTTTCTTATTACTCAGACATGCATGTTTCCTCACGATGTTTTCCTTCACCGCCGAGCACGTGGTAAATCAGCGCCTAAAATTTCAATTAACAATTTCATTGGTGCCGGCGGAGATCGAACCCGGGTTACTCGCGTTCTGTTATATTTACAGCGAGTGTTAACCATCTGAGCTACCACGGCTCTTAACGCAACTCTACGCAAGGTGGCTGGTAGAAACTGGATGCGTGTAGCCGAAGGCCGGGCTAAGTGGCGAGCGTTGGGAGAGGCCTATGTCCAGCAGTGGACTACCGCAGGTTGATGATGATAATGAGGTAGTCAGTCAATATTAATCTACTCAAAAAATCACAAAGTTAAACTTTTAATAAAAAGTAAAAGCTACTCTGACTTGGAATCGACTGCAGAAACTATAATGTGAAAATAATTTTATTCTATTTAGTTCTTTGAAGTTGGCGTTTTAATAGAATATAAGTGGCCAAACGAACACACATTACACTTGATGGTAAGTGAATGATGTGGCTCATAAAGGTCTATACTCGTATGTCGATTTGGAATCAAAATGTGAAAAAGCGCTGTCACTCTTGAGGATTAAGATAGAATGCCTCGTTCCCAGAAAAAAGGGTTTCCGGTTTTTTACACTCACCATATGAGACACACAGCAGCGTTAGTTGCTAGTTTATGCTGGAATTCTGTGAGTGCGTTGTCCTTCCCCGATCGAGCCAATTTATTCGTGCTGCAACCATAAGCATGTAACTGCATCGTGGCTCGTTCACGTTCGAAACATTTAATTTTTATTTTATAATGTTCACAGTCTATTGGATTTTGACACAAATAGTTGCTAGTTATAAGAGTAATCAATAGAATATTTCTATAATTATCACAGTAAAATTTTAAAGCTGGATCTGGACTCCGCCTCGAAGGTTAAAAACCTTCGAGGCGGAGTCCAGATCCAAACGGCTACCATCATATTTCGTAATGCGTACAGCTAAGGAGTGAAATAACTTGTTGGTGCCTTACTGTGCAATTACAATCTGGGTATCATCAAGGCAAGAGTGAACATGCC
This sequence comes from Parnassius honrathi, assembly GCA_018247895.1. Lineage (NCBI taxonomy): Eukaryota > Metazoa > Arthropoda > Insecta > Lepidoptera > Papilionidae > Parnassius > Parnassius honrathi. The sequence goes on along the minus strand of DWHP01009274.1, from coordinate 6,526 downwards.
TTTGTCACGACGACACATATTACCATCTAGGGAATCAATGGCTTCATCTGCGCCTACCTCCAGGTCTTAAACGTTGGCTTAAAATAAGTAAAAAAAATGGTGTATTTAATAATAACGTACTTTAACATGTCTAGCCCGTTAAATAAAAGTGGTTATAACTGATTATCATTTAAGTGAACAGTGTCCGTGAAATAGCTTGCTGAACTTAATATCAACCGCCTGTTAACACAGGCCTTTCCCTAGTAAAATTGTTCTAGTTGATGCCGCAGTGGTAATTGGAAACTTTTTAGAAGAATTGTGATCCGGGATTTTCTTGCACCGTCACCACACTACAATACTTCTGCAGTTGGGTGTTCGACACTCCTCAGAGAGTACGCATATCAAAAAAAGTTTGTGATCACTAGCAAAAGCTGATATATTTTTAAAATTTAGCTTCGAAATACATTGTATGAAATTGAAAAATAAAACTATTTTATTTTTAATAACAAAAGATGAGTATTTCAATTCTAACGTATTTGTAACAGAAATTTGATGGAAAGAAAAAGATTGTTTAACCAAACTTATAATTTATGGCCCCTGGCCGAACTCAGTTATCCAGCATTTCTTGCGGTTACCTGTCCCATTCTTGAATAGCGGCTTTCTCGATCTCTGGCACTGTCTGGGAAGGTGGCTGATAGTTCAAAACAGCTTGCCTAAGAACATCCTATGCGTGCTCTATTGGATTCACGCGCCAATGCATTATGTAAGACTTAAGCATTTACCTGCTCCATGGATCTCTGATGATCTGAAAAGGCTTATTTTGAAGAAGAATGAGGCATTGTCGAACGAAGTGTTTGCAGTTTATGTTCACTATCAAAAGAGTTAAAATGTTTAGAAAAATTTTGATTTAATAGTTCAACATCAACACTAGGGGGTGAATCATTTAGGGATGTTCTTCCAACTCCAACTGTTTTATGAAACTTCCACACCCAAGATAGTTTGCCATTCTCGACTGATGTATGAATATGGCGTCGTTGTGCATCTCTACATAATGTGTTGCAGCGATTCCTGATTTTGGCGTATTTTAGGTTTTCCTCGGTTTTATTCCTCTTAAGCTTTGACAATGCCTCTGTCTCCTTAAAAATAAGCTTTTTCAGATCATCAGAGAGCCATGGAGTAGGTAAATGCTTAAGTCTCACATAATACATTGGCGCGTGAATATCATAAAGTTGAGTAAGTAGGGAACATAAAAGTTCAACTTTATCATCAATGCATGATGCTCTCTTAATCACTGACCAGTCAATATTACGAGCATCTTCATAAAGTTGGTCACTATCCATTCCTCGAAAATTACGTCGCAGAACTAATTAAGTTTTGATTTATTTGCCAGGAAGTGGACTCTTCGTAAAAAGGTCTTACTGGTCTCTTTCTTGATACAATTGACAAGTGTTTGACTTAGACATGAAGGCTAAAATAATAGTGCGAACATGGCAAGAAAATTAAAAGTGTTCAAACCAAAATTTGACTCAATATTCTCGGGCATTTTTAGTCCATGTGGTTGAAGTCATTAGCAATTATTTTGCTGATATTCATATTAACAAAATAAAATGGTGTGTCCTACCCAGTCTGAAGAGCATCTCCCAACCTCCCTCAATACCCCCCGTACCACCACATCCAATACCAACATACTAGGGGCGACATACCAGTCTCGATAACACGATACGTGTTTCGCCTCTACACGAGGTATCCACAGGTGAAGTAGTCTCTACGGTGGCTGAAGTCTAAGTGAGCGGCGAGCTGAAATAGTTGCTATTTATACAACTCGCTGATCAACAAGTTGTATAAATAACAGCGTGTGCACCACTAATCCCATCACCACAACTTCTAACACTGTCTCCGCTCTCCACACGCACGTGGGGAGCGGAGGGAGTGTTAGAAGTGGTGTTGATGGGATTAGTGGTGACGAAGATAGTGTCAGACTCCGCAGAGTATACTTCATCTGAAGATATCTCGTGTAGAGGCGAAACACATGTATGTTGTATTATCAAGGGTGGTGTATCGTTTCTAGAGTGGCGGTGCTGGGAGGGTAGCGCTGGAAACGGTGGTGCTGGAAGTAGTGCTGAAGGGTATAGTGCATGCAAATGAAGAAGTTGGGAGGTGGGTGCTCTTCAGACTAAGCAGGACACAGCATTGTATTTTATTACGCGGAAGTGAGCAAATTAAACTCTAACAACTTCAATATAATGGATTTTCGCAAATTAACGGTGATTCTTTTAACTGTCGAAAAAGTTAAGTATTTGGGCGTAACAATTGACCAAGAACTAACGTAAGAATCTCACCTTAGCAATGTATGTAGTACGGCTAAAATTGTTTTAGGTACGTGGGGCTAGCGTCCCAGTATGATCCTCTGGCTGTACTGCAACATATCAAGGTCGATTATCACCCACGCCTTAATTGTCTGGTGTAATAAGGCCAATCAAAAGACTGCAGACAGACTAAATAGTCTACAAAGTACTGCCTGCTTAATGCCACGTGGTGCGATGCGGCCATAGCCTGAAGCAGCTCTTAATGCAATTCTGTGCCTAACGCACCTTTACCTTTATTTAGACAAGGAGGCGAGGGCTAGTTTGTATAGGATTAACGCCCATGACGGTATGCGCTTGCTTTCCAAAAAATTGAGATCCATGCTCAACTCAATTAAGGAAAGTCTTATGCATGATCTCAGATATCATGCGTTCACTATAGGCTTTCAATAAAAAGTATATAGCGGAACTACCCTCCACAGAAGACTGGATGAATGGACAGGTATCTGTGAGGTCGATAGCCTTATATGGTACACCGATGGGTCAAAAATGAACCTCGACGTAGGCTTTGGAATTTATGGGGAATGCCCCAAATTCAAACTTAGTATGAATTAGGGTAGATTCACCTCTATTTTCCAGGCAGAATTTTTCGTCATACTTTAGGGTGCAGAAATCAATCTGCAAAAACACTACGTCAATCATATAATCTATATAAACTCTGATAGTCAAACGGCACTGCTAGCGCTAAGATCAACCTCAGTCAACTCGAAACTAGTTGGAGATTGCATGAACCATCTAAACGCCTTGAGACGTAACCACAGGGTTGTTTAAATATGTGTTCCGTGCCACGCGGGTTATTATATTACAACCCATGAAATTGCCAATAAGCTCGCATGGGAGAGCATAAAGAGCACACAATTTGGAACTGAGCCATTTTGTGGAATCCCAAAAAGCCTAGCTCGTTTGACCATTAAAATTCTTTATTATAGTAAATCACTTAAGATCTGGTCTGATTCACCAGGCTTAAAACATTTCAAAACCTTGATACGGGTTTTTGATTGTATATTCGCTGCAGAAGCTCTGGGATTAGGTAAAAATAAACTACGCATTCTGGCAAGAGCCCTGACTGGATCTTATGAACTTGAACCCACTATTTAAATATCTTCAATCAGCAGAGCCACATAAAGTTCTCAGACTAATTAAAAATAATAATTGGCAGGATATTTTTCCCAAATGTGTACATGTAGAAAGCATTTGTATTTTGCTGACTGTAACTGTCGCTAAACTTAAACGAAGTTTTAGTATATTTATCTTTTATAACATTGTCTGCAGAACAACAGTTTAAATAAAAGTTGTGAAACAAGATTATTAACTCTTATTATGAGAAATAATCTGTACATCCAATCACCGCACCGAGGCAAGCATAATGGCGTTGTCGAGCGCAACAGAGTATAGTGCGAGCGGAATCAACAACATTTCTTTAACGCGAATAAGTAGAACAACTGCTATGGCAAGAGCGACAGACACAACCGTGCTTGTCCCGCATATACACTATTTAAAATCACGAAAAAGCAGCTGCATAGTATAGGAACACTAAAGTTTTGTATTAAGAGAGGCGCCACTATGAGATCTCGCACCAACTAAAAAATTTGCTAGGGTCGCCACTGTCAGCAGGACACTGACCGTGCTTGAAAACTAGTGTTGAAGATGACACTATTGTTAAGTCAATAAGGGAAGGAGTACAGTTAGGAAAGTTTTGAGTAGCAGAAAGTGGTAGGATTTGCATATTACACGGATCAATTGTAGACTTAACTTTTAAAGCCAGATTGTCGCATTTAAGCAAACAGGTGTCCCACCAAAATAGTATGACTATTCGTAGGGACTAGTCATTCCAAAAGAGATTCGAAAGAAGTAAGATAGTTTTTAGAAAGAGAAGGACTGTAGAAAACTCCAAGAAGGATTTTATTTTGAGACAGGGAGACCTCGACTAGCAAATGCTCAGCAGAATCAACAGGAGGTGGTTGACATGACCAAGTAACAATTTGAAATGGAAAGTTGGATCTAAGATAGATTGCCCCCCCCCACCCCTATTAGTGTGATTATTTCTAATTAGATGAAATTTTAGACTTAAATTTAAGATTAGATTGAATTTATTTTTATATGGAAAAACAATTAAATTTGTTTTATCCACTTAAATGCTTGTTTTCATTTTAAAGTGAAGAATCTAAAAAGAAAAAAAATTGTAATATAGTCTACTGTAAAAAAAAGATTTCGGGTTTTGAAACTGATCGCAAACTTTTTTTGATTTCTATATAATACGTATGTTCTGTGCCCTAGATCATCGGAATGCTTTTAATATTACCCCCGGCCACACACTCGTTGAGTGGCATGGGAAGTAGCCAGGAAAGGAAACAGAGACGTAGTGTGACCACAATACTCTTCATGCCGGTTTTGTCGGTTTTTTGGGCGCGAGTCAAAGGACTGGCAATATGAGCACGAGTGGCTGGCCACACACTCGCGCAAACCGCAATCTGAGTCGAGTGCCCGTTACGGAAGCACGTTACGTGTCATTTAAAAATAAATAGTGTACCTATCATCATCTTTCAGCCATATTATCACATTAGTAAATAATATACGGAGAAAAAGTTTGAATTTAAATAATTAGCTATAATAAATATGCACAGATCGCACGCTGCAACAGTCGCAACATCCATTATGTTGCAAACGCGAGCGACCTAGTGCGGGGAACGTCGCGGTTAATTGCGCGAGTGGAGCAGCATGTGACAGATGGCAACATCGCGACTGCACTAGGAGCAGAGCGACGAGCAGCGCGAGGAGCATTGTGTAGCCGAGCCATTAGAGTAATTACATACATACTTTTAATTGTATGGGAGTATAGCGTCATAGTTTTTAATAGATAAGTAATTATGTAGGTACGTTATTATATATTTTTTTAATATTTAAAGTTACTAAGTTATGATATTAGATTATATATAGATATTTTAAAGATGGTGTCAACTACCCAATTGTACTGGCTACCATTGGGTAAAGAATAATCAAAGCACCTAATTATTAGTCTGACTTACTACAAAAATTTAATACAACTTACTTATGAACTTCTTTTGACAGGTGGAGAAAATGTTCTGCAAATGACAAAAACCAATATTAATAAAAATATTACAACACTTTTCCTTCCAAAGGCCTCGCCTACAGAATGCCTCATAAGGGAGAAATTTGCCATAGTTGCCACGCTTAGCACCGCTTTATTTTGATATTTTAAGATATTACAAAAAAGAAGCTGCTGTCCATCTCCTGGTTCAGTTTCCCTTTGTCGTCTCCTACGACACCTGCGGTATGATTAGGAGTAGTAGACTCTTTTACGCTCACGCATTAATGCCCACGCTCTCACAGAATACCAGCGAAAAATGGTAGCTTAACTCTACTGTGTTTCGTAAGGTGAATGTAGAGAACCGGAGACCCTTTTTACCGGAAACGAGGTATTCCATCTTAATCCTCACGGTTGACAGCGCATCTGCATTTTGATTCGTAATCGAGGATAGATGTGGATGTCCATGGGTCACAGCAACCACTTAACATCAGGTGGACTGTGTGCTCGTTTGTCACCTTTATCCTATAAAAAATATATCATTTGCAGTTTTCAGCTACTCCAAGCCAGCTCCTAGGTTTCACGACGTTAATTACAGCATCGGAATAACGCCTCCTGTTCCCTTAAGCTACTTTGTACGATAATGCTTGGCACTGCTTTAAGTCTCTGCTTCACGGCTTACTTGCCTTGTTATCGTCTCACCTCAGACTATAAGTCGTTTCTTGATATTAGCACCATATTCAACAATTGAACTGTACCATCGATCTTCGGTCTGAGTAAGGAGACGATGTGGTTAAACTAGCGTGCTTGGCACAAGCCAAGCTTAAATCACGCTATCGTAGTTTCCGAATTAGTGCTGTATATATATAGAGCAGGTTTCGTTTTTCTACATTACACGGAATGTTGGACACCATGTGTGAAGGGAGATTTCCAATTTTTCCATCCACTGCCAAATGACCAATGTTATTCAATAGAAGGCAATATCAGCTCAAAAGCTAATTTTATTTTGTACATTATTTTTTCACAACAATTTATTAGTTAAAAAGTGGGAGAAATAAATGTTTATTATTATTATTGTTGGGGTATCTTTATAGTTTTCTCATCTGGTTGGGTTCCATAAATATATATTTGCGAACGA